>CM062297.1:518988983-519282341 GCA_031216915.1 Pictodentalium vernedei
TTTGGATACATTCAATTAAGGTTGGCAGTTGTAACTTACAATGCCCATCAAGGGATTCAACAATGTAGCCCCTTGCCAGGGACATGGCTAGAGGTTTCCGATTGGGGGGGGGGGGGGGGGGGTGTAGGGTAGTACATTTCTAACTAGAGGGAGGGACCGGGGGAACCCCCTCCCAGTCCCTCCCAGTAGTTGGAAATTCACTACCGAGAAAGATTTTGAAAATAAAGCCACGAAAGGGAGCATAAAATTGTTTCTAGTAACTGAAATGTCAACACATTTATGACAGAATTGTCAGGTTATTATTATTTGGTATTCTTCTGGGAATTGAATATGTGCTAAACAAATGCTCAAGCTGAGAACTTTGAACAGTTCACACTGTAATAAAATTAAATTAGATCTTAGGCAGGAATGAACAATTTTCGATGTTTCATCATTTTGTAACTGTGAATGATGGAATTAACTCAGGATAACAATTTTACATGATATGATCTTCTTGAAGTTCCCTTCGATGATTTTTTTTATTACGCTAAGTAAACGTACTATAGAAAGCTTGTACCGATTGACATCATGCATGCTTATGAAGCACGATATTGTATACACTGTAGTTGTAAATAGTAACAGTTGGAATTTTGGGCGATTTGAAACCGAGTTAGAATTTTGGGAAGTAAAGGAGACATCAGCATCGCCAAAGAAGCACTAAAATCCAGATAGCTGGAATTTCCAACTTCTCATGACTTGCCCTCCGAATTTCCAACTGTAGGAAATTTTGGCCTGGGTTGGGGGGGGGGGGGTGTGACACCCCCCCAGTTGCCACGTCCCTGGTCCCTTGCCCCTTGCCCATCCTCCACTAGTTGATATGTCACCTGCACAAGAAGAAAGTTTATATTCAAGATCTTATGAGTTTTCATTAAATGTTAAAAAAATTCGGATCGAGCTAATGATCTATTGCTTTTATCGTCAATGATTACGTAAGTAAGAAGACTCTGTTCAGGGTAACCATCCGGGTAAATTTTAACAAGTAAAGTTTTTGCACATGATTTTCCCTTGAATTTGCTTCCACAAATTTGAGTACATTTAGAATTCACTTCAGCGCTGAGCTCTTATCTGGGAAGTTGGCCTGAACAGGTTCCCCGCCATGACTTTCTGAAGAAGGATTAGTGTTGCTAATATGAAGTGCAGTAGAATGCCTTTTGCTGTTGCAAACAGCACGTCACATTTTCTTTACACTCACGAGCAAAGTGTCTGTGAAGACAGCATTTAAAGCAAATCCCATGTAGTATGATAAATTGTTTCCTTTCATCAAAAGATTTTTTCCGAAAACCACGACACTCATTTAACGTATGATTTGAATCATGAATTGGACATTTTTCTGAGACTTTATCTTTTGACACTGTAGCACTATCAAGTGACGCATCAGCTTTTCATGTTGACACAGTGGGTTTGACATTGGACTTGTGCAAGCACTGCAATTTTCTTTGTTTGAGTGTGAATTAAAATTTGTTTCGTATGCAAAGCTTGGGTCATTCAAAATAGTACCCATTTCATGAACGAACTGAACAAAAAAGCTGAAACTTGGAAATAGCACATTATAAGTTTTTTTTATACTTGATTGCTCGATCTGTGCATTTGGCTTTCAGATTTTTGAGGAAGTTTATTTATGATGGGGTTCACACCTGCTGAAGTGTCCAAATACGTTAACCCTTTGAACTCTAGCGGCCGTTTTTCCGACCAGCATCATGATACGTCATAACGTCATTAAATACGATGGCTATTCAGTAAATGTGTGGGGTAGACCAATCAATATTTCCAACGTGCAGCCCCGAGGCTGCACGTTGAAAATACTGATTGGTCTAGCCCAAATAATGAATATGAACTCTTCTAATTGCTGTCATTGTACTGGCATGGAAGATACCACTAGAGTTCAAAGGGTTAACAGACTTTGTACATTTAGTCACCTTGGGAAATTTTTCGAGTTTTTTTCTTAAAATAGTTTCAATTGGTTCAGGTGAACCATACCGTTCGTCAAGTCTTTGCCACACTCTTTGCAAGCCCCTATCTGGATAACAACTGTTAGATGCTCTGAGACTCAATACATGCCTGGAGAAATCTGGACCAAGCCATTTGACCAACAAATCTAACTCTTTTATAATGCTAAGAAAACTCTCCTTCCAGACCACACAGCACTCTGGCTTATCATTAAAGGTAGTTATTATACTAATTAAAGGTAGTTAAGCGAGAAATAAGCACATCTTTTTTCACAAGAAATTTTGACAACCCTGATACATGAAAATTGTACCTGTTTTCGGTGTTGCGTGTATTAAATTGAAATGGGTGAGTTTATGGAAGTTGAGGTATGAAGGCTTGTGTTTGTTGATTTAAATCACTCAGCAAATGAACTTTTGGCACATAATTGTTGTTTAAAGGTGGATATGATAATTGTTTACTGGCACTGATTAATACACAGTCCTGTTATTAAATCTCATATAAGTTTGTTTCTCCAATTCATACTCATTAAACCTGGTTTGCTGTTCAACATACTCTTTAGCACATTCAAATTTGTCAATCTCATACACCAATTTTTTACTACAATTTTCTCCTTCAAACTTCATACTATCACAAATAAAATTAAGTTCAGCTTCTGCTGCTTCACGTTGTTTTGACATTAAGTTCAAGGTTACAATACAGTGTTTTTTTTCCATTGACGACAGTACTAATCTTTCCTCCTCTCCCCATCTCATCAAGCTGATTTGGGCAAAAACAACCATCTATCCATTTAGTTTATCATCTCATGAAAAAAAGATACTGAAAAAAAATATAGGTCGCCACGTGAATTTTGCCTTTAAATTTGAAGCTTCCTATACTCCCGACCAGTTTCGCACTGAATGAAATAGACATATTTTTACCTGCCGCCACCCAATTTTAATCTTCCCTCACACATTTCAGAAGACAATAGTCACCAATATTTTATATCTTTTCCAAAACATGCACTTTAAAAATTTTATTCACACTTACAAGCTCGGTTCATTTTCCACCAATCGGATAATTCCAGGAACTTTTATCCTGCATGAAAGATTGGGTGTCAACCACTAGAGGCGCTGTTTGCACGAAAACACTGTATTGTAACCTCAAATTGCTATCTTAATCTTTCATTTTTCTTCCATTCCTAGCTTTTGTGAGAATTTCTTCCTCTTTTAACATCGCTTTTTTGCTTTTCGATACTTGCTTCTGCTTCAGCAAATTTTAATCTGGCTTTAGCGGTTTCAAATTTAGCCTTTTGTTGTACTAACAAAGAACTGGCAAATGATTTGGAAGACTTAACCGATACACTGTGCAAAGACGGTGATTTCTTGCCCACACTGCTTCGTTCAGAATTTGGTCTGAGAAAAGTGTCAATTTGACTGAGCACAAGATCAACCATAGCTTGCATTAAGTCCTTAACTTTTTGTGAAGACTGTTTTTGAGCACTTGAGACACAGTGAGTTTTTTCCAAATACATCACAAACTGGTCTGATAATTGTAAATATTTTCAAAGTCTGAACAAATATTTTTTCTTGATTCAAAAACCTCATCTTTACCCGAACATGGCGTAAACTGAACAATACTCGCCTGTAGTGATGAAGAGACCTTTTTAATTTGACTTGGAAATCCTTAACCTAGTCTTCGTTCAATGCTATGCACGTTTTAATGAAATGAAAAAAGGGACTCTAACGAGTTTAAACGAAAGTAAAATTAGGGGAAGCCCTTGTATATGATGATAAGTGCTAACTTACTAAATGGTGGATGAAATAAGCTAGAACACATGTGAAGTTGTGATGGATTTACACAGACCGCCAAACAATAATAAACAAATATCTCTGCACTGGAGATTGACCCCCAAAAAGAAAATAAAAAAAATGTTTTTCCAAACACGCTGTGAAAAGTAGTTAAGGGGAGCTAACTCTATAAAAATAGACAACACACCTTTTATTTTATGTGATAGAAAATCACATTGCGGTCTAATTTTCTTCCAGGAATAGAGACACAGATTATGCGGAAACCGTTCCTCGAAAAGAACCAATTAAGTGGATTTGCCTATTGTTATTTGGTGTGAATAACAATAAAAACTCCACCTATCCTTTATCGCGGCTTCAAGGAGAATATTTTGAAGATTTCGAGCTTGAATGAAATAAATAGCTTATAATTTATCAACACTCCTCATCTTCAGATCGGCAACTATTATACTTGGCAAACCTAGAGTTTTTTTCCACAGTGAACAGTGCTACTGTTTTTTTTTAAATTATCAACTCCCTCACTCTTTACCCGGGCTTGGGACCAGCAATCATAAAACTTGGCAGATTTGTATATCTTTTTCTACAGAGAATTATACTACTGTGTTTTTTCAATTGATCCACTCCCCACATCTTTTACCCGGGTCTGGGACTGGCAAGTATAAAACTTGGCAGATTTAGAGTTTTTTCAACAGGACATTTCGCTCCTGTTTTTCTTGGTCTTTTACAGCGCATTTCGCTACTGTTTTTTCTCAGTCTCAGTAAAACTCGATATGTCTGTAGCCAACATTTTAAGAATTTTGCTTTAAGGGGGTGGGATAGTTTTCCAAGATTTTTTTTTCGAATGGAGATCTTAACCCTGAATGTGTAGTCACCCTTCACCCTTGTCCAATAATCTTGAAATTCTGTAAAATGAATTTTCGAGAAGCACCACTGACAATACCTGGAGATGGTGCCGGTCGTAATTCCTCTCAAAATAACCTTGGCGTTTTGTCCCAGGTCGAGTTTCGTACAGGGACGATTCGTCCAAAAAGCCGATGGTATTTTTAAGGGGGGAGGGGGGGGGGGGGCGTTATGATGGAGGGGTGCCCTTTCAAGTGTTTTCGAAGGAAGAATGTCAACTCCCATAGTCTGAAACCCTAACTTGAAATTATTTTGTACTAATTTCTTGCGAATCATCAATCACAATGATTTGAGATGTGGTATTCACCTTCTTTTAGTGAGAGAGATTCAACTTTGTTCACAGATTATTTCTTGTTTATGTTGCACTCCGAAGAGGTTGCATGATATATGCACAAAATAAGAGTGTTTCGTGGCTATTTGTGCTTTGCACAAAACGTTTTCTTATATTATTTTTACTGACTGCCACCAAAAACTTGAGGAGCAACCGATGACTAGCGCTTATCTCCAGAGGTCTGCTAAAACACCGCGGTCACATTGCGATGTCACCCAACCTCTTCAGTTATTATTAAAATGCACTGCTCGACACGAGACTAACACACTCAAAGATTGGCATTATTTAAGAGGGCTGCACTTCAGTCAGTGTAGGCTTATTACATCTTGAAGGAGAGTAAATTTTAACGTTCGCTACAGGGAAATTCTAAAATTATTTTTCTAACAATTTGTTTAAGTGTGACCTTACCACGACAAGTTCAACCACAAAGTCAATGTGTCCATCCATAAAGTTAGTTTCAGGATGCGCGTCATTTCTGTTTCTTAGAACAAATATTTGGAAGTTGGAAGAAAATAAAGGGCAATAGCTCTTCTACAAAGTAATATTGTGTAAACGGCAAAATCGATCTTGACCAACATTTTCTGTGGATGTGTGGCCATATACCTAACATCGATCAGTTCAGTGCAGGCGCGTAGCCAGGATATCACAGTTAGGGGGCAAGATTAATATCTAGGGGGGGGGGGGGGGGTCATACAGAATATGATTCGCTGCATCATCCGAGCCTCGCAGCGGTAAGATGGGGCCGAGCACAAGAGTGAGTGCCCTCATTTCGTTGGAGGGGGTCCGGGGGCCCTGCCCCGGGAAAAGGTTTGAAATTCGAGGAAAAATAACGCAATTTCCTTGACTCTTGTCTCTAAGTTGTGAAAGGCATCAATAATTAGGCCACAATGTGACCCAACAAGTTGTGAAAGGCATCAATAATTCGGCCACAATGTGGCCTAATTATTGATGCCTTTCACAACTTACAAATTATGAACACAAACGGACTCAAAATCAAGGAAATTGCTAGATATTAAAATCGCTTGCCTAATGTTCATTACATGTTAACATGGAGGGGGGGGGGGGGGCATGACTGAAATTGGGGGGGGGGGGGGCATGCGCCCACCCCCAGGCCCCCAATGGCTACGCTACTGGTTCAGTGTACATGTACCAAACTTTATAATCCAGAAACGTAAATGTGAGAAAATTCTAATACAATAAATGTCAGTAACTCTTTGGTGGAATGTCAGGAAAACATCAGAGCTGAGAGTGCTCTGTATTTGCTATGGATAATAAGATAAGACAGAACACAACGAGGATGGAGAACGGGCGACTGGAATCAACTACCCGTGGTCGATGTTTTTCTGGATTTCATCAGCACCAAGGTGCGCGTGAAATACAGGGAAAATTCCACTAAGTGTGGTTGGTTCCTGTACCCCATACTGTACCCTCGTTGTGTTCTGTTTTATCTAACAATCAGCTCCAGGAAAAAATATTCGGACACAAGGCGCAAAAAGTTTTTTTTGGCCCTTGGGTACCCACCAACCCTTCTTGAAAGAAAAAAAAATTCAGTTTTGAAATTTGGTACCCACCCCTCAAAAGTAGAGTGAATCGCACATAAACTGCTTTGATTGGCAATTTCAACAGGTATTTTTGCTGGAACATGGTTTGTGTTATTCCAATAACCATTTCCGACATTTAATCTACCCACATGCAGATAAAACAGAATTCTCCAGAGTTTGCAACTGGAATTTAGTCCCATTTCTTGGCAAGTTTATGACAGTCAGTGTTTTCATAGATAATCAGGAGAGTATACAGCATATACTGACATTCTCTACCTGAACAGTATTAAGACAGGAGAAGCAGGGACAGGTGTGAAATATGTTAAAAATGTTGATGTTTTGCCTGGTTTAACCGCTGTATTTGCTGTAATTCTACTGATTTCTTACTGTTCCTACTCATTTCTACTCTCGATTTTAGTTTCACCAGTCTGATCTGAATTTATTAAGCATTATCAAGTGCAGAATTCGTAGAGGCAGTTAGTTTCCCTTCGGTAGTAAGTGAGCCACATGTTTGGGATTTTCTCTCACTGCATGACCAAAGTCAAATGAAGCACTACTGTAAAACAACGCATAGTTTATGGGGACTGATTTCCGATTTGTCTGCTTTGTGTCACACGTTGCCAAAGAATCACCCCGAGTCTCAAACGTAGTCATTCTCAGTCTAAGCACGTGTTTCATATACTATTAATAATTTCACAAAGTTGTTTCATCTTAGCAAGTCAGACGAGAAAGTGAGAAAGAAATGGTGATCATGTGAGCTGAAAAGGTCTACCATATCTCTCAAAATTTGATAGGATGCATTATGGAATTTTTGGGGTTCTGATATGTCGAGTGACGCCACTGTGATTTATATATAGAATATACCCATAGTAGCCTGGTGAACCAAATGTTCACCACGAGTGACGAAGTGGTGTTAACCGCGAGCCTTTGCCGCGCGGTTAACACCACGAGTGGTGAACATTTGGTACACCAAGCTACTTTGAGTATATTTTATTTATACCATGATCGTCAGCTTATTGAGTCGCTATTATTTTTCTTGATTTTACTGAGCAGCAGACGTACATACGTGCGAATCTGTTTTAGTTTACAGGAGCATCGATGGGCGGTACTTCCGCTGTCAGTTTAATCGCCGAAACGAAATGGAAAAAGAAACTGAGCCTTTTTCGTTTTAATAACATTATAACATACTATTTCGAGTTATGGGTGCTTTATTAACATGAGACAATGCATGTTTGTTAAGTTTTGGCATCTTATGAGGTAAACCTATTTAAAAACGTAATAAATAATTGCCACTTCCATTTCACTCTTCGCTAGGCGACGTGCGATTATTTATTTATTTATTGGTTTTTAAGGGCATATACTTATGCACAATGGCTAATCATGACCGAGACAGTTTTACGGGTGGAGGAAGCCGGAGTATCCGGAGAGAACCACCGAGCAACGACGAGCAGCTGCCAGCTCCCCAATATCGTAACTCCGCAATGCAGCACAGGCAGGGTTAGATTGGTTGAAGACATGCGTACCATCGACATGCATTACACCTTAGTACACGGCGTCATCGTGCCCCCATGTGGAAAATCGGGGTTAGGTGCCTTGCCCAAGGACACAACGCGGGAGTCCGAATTGATCGCTCAGACGGTCACCCATCCGAGGATTAACCGGGCTCGACGTTGAAGGCGACGTGCGATAAATTTGGACAAGTTTGCATTCAGATCGATGTCACAAAAGATCAATTTGGATGTAGTTCTCTTGTAGGTGTAAATTTTTACTGTTGAAATCCCATTGCTGGCGTGTTCACCACGGTTGGTGTGTAAAGCTAAAAATGATGTCATAGGCTTTTCATCTATAGCAGAACAGGTAATCATGGTATAAATAATGTTACTTTTTTATCGCAATGGATGTCGGTGTAATCCACAATATATTGGAGGATGTCCATTCAGCTCAAAGGCTTGAAATCTATTTGCTCAAAATCTGTTGCAGGACCAGTGACGAGACAGTTACTTTCAACGTAATTTTCTGCAACATTCAGCTTGATCTCACTGAAACATAATACACGTCCATATCCTTTCTGACTCAGATGATCCCAACAAACTTTATTCTATGATTTAATTTTATTCTTTGTTACAGCAGATTGTTATAGTTTATTTTAAGAGAAGTTAATTTTAGTTCTGTTACAAGATAATAATCCAGCCAGGTGTCTTATATATGTGTTTGCTATGGATCTCGGTAGGTGACAGGTTTCACTCTTATTTTATTTCGTGTTAACGAAATAATATTTCGTTTTAACGAAATAATATTTCGTTTTAACGAAATAATATTTCGAAATAACGAAATAATATTTCGAAATAACGAAATAATATTTCGTTATTTCGAAATATTATTCAGTTATTTCGAAATATTATTTCGTTAAAACGAAATAAAATAAGGCTGAAACCTGTCACCTACCGGGCTCCATAGTTTGCAAAGTTTTCAGATCTCATATGCCAGGTTTCTCTCCAGACATCCAGTATCTTCCTCAATATGTGATATACACAACGGTGAGGGGTATATGGCTGAATTTCATATTGACTAAACTGATATTCCCTTTTAACAAACTGAATATACCATTGTATAAACAGTTTGTTCACATGAAATCAATACGATAGAGAGTTTCCACCCTCAATAAACCATCTATCAATGAGAGATGATGTCCTATTTGATGGTTCAGCCTTTTTTGACATATATCACAAATTGAAGGGAACTGTTTTAAAGGCTACCACTTAGCCTTAGGCTTGAATAATCAACAACCCTGCATCATACATGGATATGACTGAAATTCCTAATTACATAATGAGAGTCTGTGAAAGTTGTCAGTTGTACTGGGAAATGGCGTTATGCCACTGCATGATATCTACACTTCATGGCGAGAAGAGTCCTTTTTATTGTGAGATCTTGTTAGATTACATTTATGCTAGATTACATAAATGATAATCCGTTTAAATTGCTCTAACGTTTTTCAAAATCGTGAACCACTGATGGTGTGATGGGGAACGGTGAACGTCTGTCCACATTCCTATGCTGCTAGCCCCTATCCTGCACAACTAATCACCCCCTGTTAACCCAGAGGAGATGGAGTGATTACAAAAATACTACACAAGCCTTGATCAATCTGCATCACTTATTTGAAAGATAAGATATGAAAGGAAAAAATATCAGGGCATGAAAAAAACGTGTTTTCAGAGCCGCTGACCTACCCACCCACCCCCGCCTTGTGTTCGGAAAAAATTGAGGACCCCCCCCCCCCCCCATCCTCCTGGAATTTAAGGAATTATTTCAGGATTCAGAAGAATCTCTTGCATCAGAAAATCATACATATTTTTATGCATCTGAAACGCCATCATGCTACATACGAATGGAATGGCAACAAAGTAACCCCTTCCAACAACAGCTCATATCTACGAAATCTAATTCTTCTCAAAACTATAACTATCACTGTAGGTATAGTGGATGATCCAAGATTCTGAATTTGATTGAGAGATGGGGGTGGAAGGACGTCACATTCAACCATGGCCCTATAACGTACAGGACGTATGGTGATGCGCATGAGAGGGGTGTTTTCACAACAAAGGGTGAGTTGGACTTTTGAAATTTGAATGAATTTCCCTCCTCCATTAGGAGCTCACAGGTTCCGCTTCCTTTATCTTCGCACTTAGAGACAGCTGGGTGTTCGTTTCCTCCTCAAACTTCGCTCGCGTTAAAATTTGTTTTGAGATTTGCTGGTTGTCTCTTACATTTGATTGGTTGTATTTTTTCCAATACTTTATTTATTCGTTCACTGCCTTAGGAAGTTCATGTCCACACTACCCCAAACACATACAAAACATGAAATCTTAGATTCATACCGATTAATCTCCTCTTTTCAAAATCATTCCGTGGTCCCTGCATAAGTATATGACAATTGGGAATTCATGTGCACGAAACATTTCGTGTATTATTATTATTATTTTAAAGGAATGGAATAAACCTCGCGCAAGCGCGTAATAGACCATTTTAGCATAGCGCCATCCAGGGACGTGGCGACAGAGGGGTGGGGGTGGGGGTGTCAATCCAAAATTTCCTATAGTTGGAAATTCGGGGGGCAAGTCATGAGTAGTTGGAAATTCCATCTGTCTGGATTTTAGAGCTTCTTTGGTGATGCTGATGTCTCCTTTACTTCCCAAAATTCCAACTCAAAATTTCAAATCGGCAAAATTCCAACTGTTACTATTTACAACTACAGTGTATGCAATATCGTGCTTCTTAAGGGGACGTCCAACCTAACTTTGGTCAAATTTCATGTAATTTTCTTTCAAGTCTAAAAAAGGCCCAAAATGAATAACCCCAATAAATTATATACCAAAATGCTTGGAATGAAACATAGAACATGTGGAAACTGAAATTTGCCATGGAACTGCTGCCATGTGTAAATAGCACCACCTGAAAGTCTGCTATGGCATAAGTAAGAGAACAAAATTTTTACAATAAAATACCTCAAAATAAGATAACAGCTGTATTCTATAAACATTTAAGTACATACTCGAAGAAATCTTTTCCTAATTCATGAAAGTAATGAAGATTGAGACCAAATGTTATAAGTGGAGTGCTCACTGATTGAAGGCAGACATTTTCTTTTGTTTATGTTTTGATTTGGGGAGTTCAACAAAGGTCAACTTGAAGGAGTCCAGCAGAAGAAGTATGGAAGGACAAAAGAGTGTCTCCCAATATCAAGATGTATGTGTTACTGTAATGGTTTGGAAAGAAAATATGATATTCTCCTATGTAGAATGCACTGCAAAGTCATACATTGTAGTTGAATAAATATATTTACAAACCCCTTGCACTGTAACCCCTTTTATCCCATGCATCAATTTGATAGTGATTAAAATGTTAAATTTGTCTGGTTTATCAATAAGTATAATAGCTTTGTTTAACTCTTGGACACCAATACACTCATGATATCTGTTGGAGAAGAAATAAGGGTAACTGTAACCTGTCACTGAAATAAACCATCTAATGTACTTAAAAGTACATTGTTATTCAAAACACATCAAATCAACCTTACATAACCATTATTGCATGTACTTTCCCCAAGGAGGCTTATTGACATATTGAGATCAGAAGGGCACATCCAGAGGGTCTCACATAATTTTTTCAAGAACGCAGTACACAAAGCAATCCCCAAAAGATGACAAGTGAGCTCCATTTGACACAAAAAATTTCGGGAGGGGGGGGGGGGGGGGCTCTTCCTTGTATGACTCTACCTCCGGCACTCAAGGCATATGCCTTTTTTCTCAAAGTTTAACTCATTTTTCTTTTTTAGTTCTGGACCTTTCATGCTTCTTACTTCCAACTATAACACTTAATTTATCGATTAATGGGTGAATAGAAAAGTCCTGCCATAATCAACATTATGAGTTCCATAAGCCTCCAAAACAGCTCCGATAAAAGTGTCAAACATCAGATTGGTGGCTTTATCCAGAATATTCATTAGGTTGTTGCTTGATAAGTAATAGGAACAAAATCTTCACAAGAAAATTCTGTAGCAATACAATTGAGGGTATTAGCAGGCACTTTGCAACAAATTGTAACAAATCAACTAGTTATAAACAAAATTTTCTAGCTCAAAAGAGTGAAAAAGTACCACAACTCTGAAAAATGTGGGAAGAAACACATGCTACAGCAGCTACACAGGCATTGTTTCCCCATGATGCTCGATCACAAAACCAAATATCCTTCAAATTGGGGTAGCAATGGTTGAGATACAAGGGGGAATGTTGGTACATGTAATGATGAATGGGTAAGACTAAGATTAAGAGGACAGGGGCCACCACTGCACGGCCCTAGATGCACCTTTGATTTTCCAACTTCCAGGTCTGGGGCATAATAATCGCAACACACCCACCTTATCAGTTCAAAATTTCAGTAAAATAAAAGAAATTATCAATTTGAATTAAATAATGGATGATGGAAAATATTTGGCTTCCTTCGCCTTCTCGTACTATTTAATTACCACAAACAATATCAGTTTGATGCCGACAAACGAAACTGAACGCATGTGGTTTGGTTAAAAAGTAACTTGGCATGAATAATGAAGAAATTGCGAATATTTCGTGTATTTCATTTATTTAAAAGCCAATTGCAGCTAATATTGACCGTGCATTCGATAATTCGTTTCGGTTTTGACCACACGGCCACGCTGACACTCCGTGACAGTGGTTATGTTTATTGTGATATGCAAATTGGGGGATGGTTTCCGGTGAAGGAGATTTGTCACATTTGTCAGTGTAAAACGATCATAAAAGACACTGATCGACGCTTGTATTACTATGGTTGGTTGCAAGAAAAAACTAAATTCTCAGCATCGTCCAAGCGCACCTTATTTAAAAGCACGAATGCATCATTTTCAACCCATCTTCAATCGGTCCTTTGCAGACATCAAACATACCCGCTTTCAAATTCCATGGTTACTAGGAAGTAAATAACTTCGCAGCGACAGGGGGAAATTAACACGCTCAATATAGTTCCAGGTCACTTGGAATATACTTCGTGAAAAAGTGATTTCTGAAGCATTCTGCTTACTTTGTTATGAATATTGCCTTATTTTATGTGTATCGTCCCGATTTTATACACTCGGTTATTTTGTTTACAAGTGGTTCATGTTGTCTTTGTAGTGCGCAATAATTCAGATTTTTTGTCAACAAAAAAGTTCAGACGGCCTGTAAACACGAGAGGGAATTTCGAACCATATTTTGCAGTTATGACATTAACAGCTCAAGTACTTGCTGTCACCTGTTTGCAAATCCGCTCATACATTGTCTCGAACAAATAAAGGGCGTGATCACGTCCTTGCATTCTTACGATTGCCCAAATTGAGTATTTCTGCAAGAACCACATCGTAATCACATGACCGGAAAAACATCGTTGAAACATGGCCACAGCCGGAACATCAAAAATTTGTGTTGATGTTATTACATTCAAACGTCAAAACCCACCAGAGTGTGTGTCAAAAAAATGCTTTCTCCGAGTCTGTAGTATGTTATCATTATATTGAGGAAAAGGCTTTCGAATTACCGATTATTTTGTGGTTTTACCGGTTCGTTACTTATGCCATTTGCAAATTAATCTTCTTCAAAATCCTAAAATTCACTTTTTTTCCTGAAAAAAATTATATGTACCTTTTCTATGCACTTTACTCATTATTTTGATATATAATTTGCCTTTCCTTACTTCTCTTATCTGTTTCTGAGGCATTGGGAAAAATGTCAAAAAATTGACCAAAGTTAGGTTGGACGACCCCTTAAGTATGCATGATGCCAGTCGGTACGGGATTTCTATAGTACCTTTACTTATCTAAAAAAAAATCATCGAAATGCACTTCAAGAAAATCGCATCATGTAAAATTGTTATCCTGAGTAAATTCCATCATTCACAGTTACAAAATGATCAAACAACGTAAATTGATCATTCCTGCATAAGATCTGATTTAATGTTAGAACAGTGTGGACTGTTCAAAGTTCTCAGGTTGAGCATTTGTTTAGCGCATATTTAATTCTCAGAATAATACCAAATATTAATAACCTGATAATTCTATCATAAATGTATTATAAATGTATTGACATTTCAGTTACTAGAATCAATTTTATGCCCCCTTTCATGGCTTCATTTTCAAAATGTTTCTCGGTAGTAACTTTCCAACTAGGGGGAGGGGCCGGGAGGGGGTTCCACTCCCAGTACCTTCCCCTAGTTAAAAATGCACTACCCTACCCCCCAATGGGAAATCTCTAGCCACGTCCCTGGCGCCATCTTACATCCGGAAGACGATATGCGCGTTGAAACCGGCTTTGTTTATCATCACTGCACACACGTGTACTGAACAGCTGATCGGAATTGAAAGCTTGTCTTTCGTCTCCATTTTATCAAATAAAATTCGGCAATTTATCTACTTTGCGTTCGTTTTCATCACCAATGAGAACAAAGGTTGTGTGTTAGAAATTTGTGTATTTTGCGATATTATATTTCTATATTTATCATTTTCGTGTTACAATCCTTCATATTCGTCCCGACGTTCGTCACAACTCTCAACTTCAAGTCAACATCAACATTATTATATCAACAAATTACAGAATAATCGAGCCATTTTCACTATTGATCAAAAAGAACAACAGCATTGGAAAAAAATATTTATAAGTGGAAACAAACGATATGCATGCGGCGATCAAAAATGTACAGCACACATGGGTGCATATTTTACTAACAGACCCGATTCGCTGGTTTTGACGGGCATATCGAGTCTCGGATGTAAGATGGCGCTATACTAAAATGGTCTATTAAGAAGAAGGTAGTGATTATGAAGAAGTAAATTTCTATCTACATATATTCCGATGTACAGCGTCCTGGGAATTAATTCCATGGATGAGGTAGGAATCCCAAAACATCGATTGACAGTTTCCACTCAAGCTATCGCGCACCCGTGTTAAGTGTATCCGGGATTTCTTTTGTATTATATTTTAACCCGAGCAGCCGCTTTTCGGACCAGGAACATGACACGTCAGTAGTATGTCTCGTATGTTTGGGGTAACATTGGCAGGATCTCATTGCAGGATCTCATCTGACGTCATAGTCACGTGACGTAGTGGCGCCATGTTGTGTTGTCATGGTAACCCGCGTGAGCGGCCAAGTTGTGACGTCATCTCCATAGTGATACGTGGTGTTGGAGCGCATGCGCAGCGCGTGTTGTTAGGGTGATACTTGTTTCCGTCGTCCATTTTGTATACAGGAGGCCTCCATCTTGGTTTCTATGGTAGCACGTGATTGCTATGTTACCTAAACCCTTCTTATAGGACAGGGGTATGTTCGGAGGGTATGTTCGATTGAATCGGAGTATTTTCTGGAACGACTTCCCTGGATAATTACCACAAACAACCCGACAAGTTGTATTATTTCGACTTCTTTCAGAACTCTCTGCTTCTATCTATATATGTAATAGTTTTCCTCTACCTAGGCATGTTCCTTTGTTCTGGAGTATACTCCAGTAGCGAAGAAGAGCCTTTTAGTTGGAACAGCATTGCTTATTATTACTACATTTAGCTTTTCAGGTCTATTCTTGTTAGTTCTGATCCTATTCCAAGTACTCTTGTAGTGTTCTTTATCTAGATCATTTATATAGATTATAACCAACCAATCAGATTGCTTGATTTCCCATAATCTGTATGCAGAGTTATCTCCCTTCTGTATAATAAAAGCCTATATCCAATGGCAATATCCCCGGGCACCCCAATTTCGGCACCCCCTTTTTGAAAAACATATGACCTTCGGCACCCCTTTTTTGTCATATGTGCTTATGTGAAAAAGCACAATGTGACACAATGTGTCCTAGCACAAAGGCACATGCTTTATGTGCCGATATGTGCTTATGTGAAAAGGCACAATGTGACACAATGTGCCCTAGCACATAGGCACATACGGGTATTTGAGGATACCTTTGGCCTGGTATTGTATTATTTGAAGATACCTATCGAGGATATCTCCAGGAGAATCCCTTTTTGTCATATGTGCTTATGTGAAAAGGCACAATGTGACACAATATGCCCTATCACATAGGCACATGCTTTATGTGCCGATATGTGCTTATGTGAAAAGGCACAATGTGACACAATATGCCCTATCACATAGGCACATACGGGTATTTGAGGATACCTATGGCCTGGTATTGTATTATTTGAGGATACCTATCGAGGATACCTACTGGAGAATCCCTTTTTGTCATATGTGCTTATGTGAAAAGGCACAATGTGACACAATATGTCCTATCACATAGGCACATACGGGTATTTGAGGATACCTATGGCCTGGTATTGTATTATTTGAGGATACCTATTGAGGATACCTATCGAGGATACCTTTTGGAGAATCCCTTTTTTGTCGCATTAGGCTATGTAAAAGCCCTCAATGGGTCTAATGTAGTCTTACCAACCGCTTCCATCTTGTCGCCAAAGCTCCAAGGCCATTACAGGTCTATGGCCTATCTGTCCTATCATTAGCTTCTACAACAGTCTTGTTCCATTACGGCCTTGTACCAGTACTATTGGCTTCTGTTATTCTGCCCCATATCTCATCCATTACTTCCTAGCTATACCTATCTCAATCTCGACTATAACATTGATCAAGGTTGAATCAGATTTCCCCTGTATACATATAAGGCATTCTGTTAATGAGATTCCTAGCCGAGTCCGTAAAATTTGGATTTCGTGGTTTAACATCAACACTCGAGGGTATGGAAAAGGATTCATAACACCCAATTCAACAATGACTACAAGAACCTGAACAGAGACAACCAATCACTACAAAATAACAAAGGTACAGATCCAACAGAACCAAGATCGAAGTAAACATAACAAAGTGTAAGAATGTCAGACTAGTCGGATTGATCGAACTAGTTGGACAGACTGAACAGATCTGATCAAATACAATCAAGATCAAAGGCAACATAACAAAGTTTAGAACTATAACCTAATGAAAATATAACCCAATGTTAACCCCCTTGAACTGAACAGAACTGAATTATGAACAGATACAAGACAACTGTTCGAATGAAGTGAACGAAGATCCAACACAACCACGATCGAAGGGAACAGAACAAGGTGAACAAAGATCCAACACAGCCAAGATCGAAGTGAACAGAACAGAGAGAAGAGAACTGAACCAAAAAAGTTTTGAACTGAATGAACTATATTTTTGAACCATAACCTAAATGAAGGTATATATAATTAACCACTTTGAACTATTTGAATGAACTTTATGTAATTAAAACCCCTTTAAACTGAATGAATGGACTATAACCCTAATGAATGTATATATACTTAACCCCTTTGAACTGAATGAACTATATATAATATAAATAAATATTAACACCCTTGAACTGAACAACGTTTAACTGAATGAATTTTTGAAGTATAATCCCAATGAAGGTATTATCACCCAATTGAACTGAATTCTTCCAATAGGGAAGGGGAATACCCTCGAGTGTCGATGTTAAACCACGAAATCCAAATTTTACGGACTCGGTTAGGAATCTCAATAACGGAATGCCTTATATGTATACAGGGGAAATCTGATTCAACCTTGATCAATGTTATAGTCGAGACTGAGATAGGTATAGCTAGGAAGTAATGGATGAGATATGGGGCAGAATAACAGAAGCCAATAGTACTGGTACAAGACCGTAATGGAACAAGACTGTTGTAGAAGCTAATGATAGGACAGATAGGCCATAGACCTGTAATGGCCTTGGAGCTTTGGCGACAAGATGGAAGCGGTTGGTAAGACTACATTAGACCCATTGAGGGCTTTTACATAGCCTAATGCGACAAAAAAGGGATTCTCCAAAAGGTATCCTCGATAGGCATCCTCAATAGGTATCCTCAAATAATACAATGCCAGGCCATAGGTATCCTCAAATACCCGTATGTGCCTATGTGATAGGACATATTGTGTCACATTGTGCCCTTTCACATAAGCACATATGACAAAAAGGGATTCTCCAGTAGGTATCCTCGATAGGAATCCTCAAATAATACAATACCAGGCCATAGGTATCCTCAAATACCCGTATGTGCCTATGTGATAGGGCATATTGTGTCACATTGTGCCTTTTCACATAAGCACATATCGGCACATAAAGCATGTGCCTTTGTGCTAGGACACATTGTGTCACATTGTGCTTTTTCACATAAGCACATATGATAAAAAGGGGTGCCAAAGGTCATATGTTTTTCAAAAAGGGGGTGCCGAAATTGGGGTGCCCGGGGATATTGCCATTGGATATAGGCTTTTATTATACAGAAGGGAGATAACTCTGCATACAGATTATGGGAAATCAAGCAATCTGATTGGTTGGTTATAATCTATATAAATGATCTAGATAAAGAACACTACAAGAGTACTTGGAATAGGGTCAGGACTAACAAGAATAGACCTGAAAAGCTAAATATAGTAATAATAAGCAATGCTGTTCCAACTAATAGGCTCTTCTACGCTACTGGAGTATACTCCAGAACAAAGGAACATGCCTGGGTAGAGGAAAATTATTACATATATAGAAAGAAGCAGAGAATTCAGAAAGAAGTCGAAATAATACAACTTGTCGGGTTGTTTGTGGTAATTATCCAGGGAAGTCGTTCCAGAAAATACTCCGATTCAATCGAACATACCCTCCGAACATACCCCTTTCCTATAAGAAGGGTTTAGGTAACATAGCAATCACGTGCTGCCATAGAAACCAAGATGGCGGCTTCCTGTATACAAAATGGACGACGGAAACCAGTATCACCCTAACAACACGCGCTGCGCATGCGCACTCACACCACGTATCACTATGGGGATAACGTCACAACATGGCCGCTCACGCGGGTTACCATGACAACACAACATGGCGCCACTACGTCACGTGACTGTGACGTCAGATGAGATCCTGCCAATGTTACCTCAAACATACGAGCTATACTACTCACGTCATAACGTCATTATATAGGATGGTTGTTCAGTAAATGTTGGGGTAGACCAATTAATATTTTCAACATGTAGCCCCGAGGCTGCACGTTGAAAATATTGATTGGTTTACCCCAAATAAAGAATATGGACTCTTATAATTGCTGTCATTGAACTGGCATGGAATATACCACTAGAGTTCAAAGGGTTAAAAAGTGAACTGGTCCAGAGAGGTTAACTTTGACACTATGCTCGAGAAGGGAAGCCATCCGATTGTTGATTGTGAGTTACCTGAAATGTTCTGTTCAGTTTTTTGGCTTTATTCAGTACACGGGAATCATTTTGATGGTGAATGGAATATTTTCATTGATGTTCAAGTTGGAATTACCATCTTAGCTTAAAATATGTGTAATTAAACAACAAACAACGTTAGGATCCTTAAAAATTCCCTCATTGAATGGGAGTCACTATTCTACTAAGTAACTTGAATCCAATAATTTCCTTTTCAGTATTTCAGTCTCCAGAAGTTTTCTCGACTTCGCATTTGGCTCTGGTTAAAATGTAAAATCGTGTGCCTTTTTCCGATCTTACAATTCAGTGTGTGGTTAACTGCATGACATGGCCGAGAAGGTTTGGGGTGAAAGATTTGACAACGTTTTTGCCACCGCATTATCATACAAAAAAGTATCTTACAAGCCGTCAGAATTTGGCGGGGATAATAGCATTTCTCGCTGTTTTTTTTGTCCATTACCATATCATCTATATCAAAAATCGAGCCTGTAATACCATAAGCCTTTGAACCCTGATGGTATCTTCCATGTCAGTTCAATGGCAGCAACGGGAAGAGTCCATATTCATTATTTGTGGGTAGACCAATTAATATTTTCAACCTGCAGCCTTGTGCCTTGCTCTACCCCACATATTCACTCAGCAGCCATCCTACTTAACAAAATTATGACGTGTCATGTTCCTGGGTCAGAAAGCGGTATTTCCCTTTTTAAAGGGTTAAAATGTGTCATTATTTTATATGTCACAAACAAGCATGGCTGCTGAACCGTAGTTAGAGACTAAATTAGGCTTCCAACATTCAGCGTAGTAAACATCAGAGTCGGTCATTGTCAAATACCTGTGAATTGTCTTTGTAGAGAATCACGGGAAAAGATTCTTTTATTCGAATTTGAAGGTTATCTTTCTGGCAACAACTAAAAACTGCCATCGCGACGACCGATTGGGGTCGGGGCGTAAACCTGACTTGTCCCGACTGACTTTGTAATGACTCAAAATCCAACTAATAAAATCTTCCCGCTACATCTTCAAGGCAAGCGTTTTACGAAGGAGTGCCTTCGATGGTATGACTGTACTAAATATTTGAATTAGATTTACTCGGAAATGATGCAATCTCTGAAACTAAGTAGCCTTGGGAAAATGTATTACAGTGGAGCCCACTTAATTGTATATCCCTGTTAATTGAATATAATTTTCAAACACAAAACCATTTACCATACCTTCAGAACAAATTTGATCTGTTAATTGCATATGGGTTGCAGAGTAAACTCCTCTTAATTTTATATAAATTTTTGTAATATGTCAAAAAATTACTGTGACACGCACCAAATTCCCCTTATTCATCAACCTTTTTGGCCTCATTACATCCAATACAGGCATTTATTCTATTATATCTTGTTTGACAGAGCTCTATGAGCTCTGTCAAACAAGATATAATAGAATAAATGCTCAGTTTACCCCCAGAACACAGGAAACTGACCAAATCCCTGTTAATTGTATACTCCTGTTAATTGAATAATTTTCACTGGCAAAATGGATATTCAATTAAGAGGATTCTACTGCATTTCAATAAATGTTTGAATCATTCCACTGACATCTTGCATTATTGTTAAATATTCCAGATAAATAAAGAGGGTGATCTGATAACTTTTTGGACCTAAACAATACAATTAACTATTGGTGTGTTTTTGTTGGGAATTCCCTGAAAAATATGCACACGTAACCGGTACTTCCCTCCCTGCCAGTTTTTCTTTCTTATTTGTTATATGATCCACTGTTTTCGGGTCAGAAAAAGTTGACTGAAGGGCTATATTTGACAAATATATTTGAATGCCAAAATTAAAGTGATGCGATCATATATTTTTTCGCCCCAACGTTATAATGGTCGCCTTTGGAAAAATATTTAGTACTATGATACATAATGATGCAGTTGGAATATAACTCAGTCGGGATTCTAGTTAAAAATAAAAGGCTTCTGAGAAATATATTTGTGGTTAACAAATATGCATGCACTAGTTGTGATGCATCTTCTTATTTAATTATCATGCACCGTACCGGTACTCCACATTGGTCAGTCTGCCTCCGCCCCCAACAGCCCGAATCGGGTACTGCAATCCCCCATTTGTATGACCGACTATATGTGTGACAGGTCCAATTATCAAATAAAAGGCCGCCGGCCACACGTTCCCCGAAAAAGTGTGCAATTCGAGGTATTTGAAAAAATTGAATTTTTCGAAGTCGAAAAAGGGACATAACTCTGGCAAGCAATGTCGGACCAAATCCCAATTTGACCTGGACCTGTATTTTATTTTGATACACCTACATATCAATTTTATTTAAATCGGTCGATAAGAAATAAAGTTATCAACGGGAAACCAAAAAAAACCCCAATTTTCAAAATGTAAAAAAGGGCATAACTCTCGCAAATATTATCGGACCACACCCCGATTCGAACTTGACCTGTATTGTATGTTGATATACCTACATACCAACTTTGATTTGATTTGACCAACTATAACTGAAGTTATCATCGGGACATCCCCACCCCCCACCCACCCCCCCCCCCCCCCCCCCAAAAAAAAATTTCGAAGCCAAAAAAAAGGGCATAACTCTGGCAAAAACTATCGGACCACACCCCGATTCGAAATTGTCCTGTATTTTATGTTGATACATAGAGATTATTACCATTACGTGGATGTATAAAATATGTATCCGAGTCGAGCTCCGGGTTCTAAGGGTAGATCACGACGAGTCGAAGACGAGTCGTGATCTACTCTTAGAACCCGGTGCGAGACTCGGATACATATTTTGTACATCCACATAATGATAATAATCATTTTATCTTACAATATATTGAGGATAAGTAAAAAATGTAGACGAATATATAACGAACTATTTATTCGTACGCATGAACAAAAAGAAAAAATGGAACTCACGCGAAAGGAACGTGCTTGTATCCGACCCCCTGATACAAACATCTGTATCAGGTGGTCGGATACACGACAGTGCGGAGTTAATACAAAATACATGTTAATTGTGAGATAAAACTACATACCAAATTTCATTTGATTTGGCCAAATATAACTAAAGTTATTATCGGGAAACCAAAGTGGGATGGATGCACGGACGGACATCGGCTATTTTAATAGTCACCCGAAAAATTTATTTTTTTTTCCGGGGGACAGTCAAGTCTTTTTAACAAAGTACACGATGATATGCACTCACAGTGAAAATATTGTCACGAGGGAAACGAATTGAGAACAGCTAACTTATTAATATGATTTTATTTATTAAATAATAATCAGAAGAATAAATAAATTCATTGACAAGTGGTAAAACAGCAACTACTACAACATTAATTATTACAATATACACAAATAATTCACTCTTTCGGTGCTGTTAACCCTTTTCGGTACAATGCACTCCAAAACAAAATTCGTTACATTCTACTTTCTTGTTTAAATTTCATGAAAATAAACTGAGCTCAGTTTTATTCGAGAAGACTGGCGGAAAAGCAACTTTGCGATACACCTCACAAAACTCAACTCATGTAATTTGATCGGTGTCCACCCCCTCCCCTTCGCACCCCAAAGAAAATAGAAGAGAAAAAACACCCCACAAACAAGAACAATCACATCCCAACACTTTGTCATTAGCACCATCTCCTGTTTTATACGCAGTCATCAGGGTGGTTCACAGTTCGAAACAGAATTCAGAACAGGGATGAATCGATATTTCTAACGATCTGAGTACACGGTCAAAACACTGAAAACGTCTGAGAGATGTGAGTCACAACCAGCTACAGTACTGGCAATTTATTATTTTTTTTTTTGGGGGGGGGGGGGGTTAACGACACTTTCGCCAACCAGGGTCACCTCGTGTCGGACAGTTTTACGGGTGGAGGAAGCCAGAGTACCCGGAGAGAACCACCGAGCAACGGCGAGCAACTGTCAGGCTCCCTAACATACTAACTCCACACAACAGGGTTAGCATTGGTTGAAGACAAGTGCATCATCGATGTGCAGTACGCCTCAGTACACAAAGCTACCGTGCCCCCACGTGAGCAATTGGGGCGAAGTGTCTTGCCCAAGGACACAAAGCGGTTGCCGCAGGTGGGATTCGAACGAAGGAACTCTCGGCTTGCAGCCTGCACCTCTACCTACTGAGCCACCGCGTCCCAGTACTTGCAATATAAAAGCGGACAGATAATTTCGACTGGATCGCTATCTGCAGGGCCCAGTACGATAAAACGTTTACAACTGTATTTTCTAGTCATGATTTTATGCAGGTTGAAATGAACCATTAGCATTTTCAAAGATGTGGCAATTTGCCATATATTTTAAAATGCTAATGATTCATTTTAGTCAGTTATATTAATAAGTAGAAAAAACAATTCTAGAAAATACATCTGTAAAAGTTTTATAGTATTGGCCCCTGATCGAAGTTCTCTCTTCACTGCCCTACTCAGATTGTCCTAACGCTGTACATTCTCATTTGTCGAGAAAAAGCGAGAAAACTTGAAATCTCAGATACTATTTTCCTTTCTTAATCTTTATTTAGTTCAAGTGATTATAATCCACTAATTATTTTTATAAAACATTTGGCCTGAAAACCAGAGCTTGCAACCCTTCATTGGAACAAGCCAGCTTGCTGAGCTAGTACCAAAGAGGGATCATACGCTATTGTTTGGAATAAAACTTTTTTCTTTTTTTTAAAAGTAGTGTCTGCTTTATTAGGTGAGGCGCTCAAATAAATTATAAACCCTCTTCGCAATGGGAAACCTTCCCCACCCAACCTTTGAACAAACATTTGTCACCTCCACTGGCAATCAATTGCATAAAATAAATGCAGTTGTTTTATTCATGGACCCGAAGAGGGTTGCGTTCGCCCCTCCGACCACGCCAGTACCGACTTTACACCGCCATGTAATAATCATCCGTGAATATTGACGAGTGTTTTGTTTTACACTAAAGATATGGTAACAAAATTACACATTCTGTTTTAATGTCAAAAATATACTTTTTCGAAATTTCGAGTTTGTCTTTCTAAACTAAATAATGAAAGGGATTTATTTATTTATGGGGGTTTAACGACACTTTTGACAGCCAGGGTCACCTCGTGTCGGACAGTTTTCCGGGTGGAGGAAGCCGGAGTACCCGGGGAGAATCACCGAAAAACGGCAAGGAACTGTCAGGCTCCCCAACATACTAACTCCACACAAGCAGGGTTAGCATTGGTTGAAGACAAGTGCACCATCGATGTGCAGTACGCCTTAGTACACAACGCTACCGTGCCTCCACATGAGCAATCGGGGCGAAGTGTCTTGCCCATGGACACAAAGCAGTTGCCGCAGGTGGGGTTCGAACGAAGGAACTCTCGGCTTGCAGCCTGCACCTCTACCTACTGAGCCACCGCGTCCCAGTACTGTGGCAATATAAAAGCGGACAGATAATTTCGACTGGATCGCGATCTGCAGGGCCCAGTACGATAAAA
Source organism: Pictodentalium vernedei (assembly GCA_031216915.1). NCBI lineage: Eukaryota > Metazoa > Mollusca > Scaphopoda > Dentaliida > Dentaliidae > Pictodentalium > Pictodentalium vernedei. The sequence goes on from CM062297.1 coordinate 519,013,808, forward strand.
CGTTTACAAATGTATTTTCTAGTTATGATTTTATGCAGGTTGAAATGAACCATTAGCATTTTCAAAGATGTGGCAATTTGCCATTTGGCAAATTGCCATATATTTTAAAATGCTAATGATTCATTTTAGTCAGTTATATTAATAAGTAGAAAAAACAATTCTAGAAAATACATCTGTAAAAGTTTTATAGTATTGGCCCCTGATCGAAGTTCTCTCTTCACTGCCCTACTCAGATTGTCCTAACGCTGTACATTCTCATTTGTCGAGAAAAAGCGAGAAAACTTGAAATCTCAGATACTATTTTCCTTTCTTAATCTTTATTTAGTTCAAGTGATTATAATCCACTAATTATTTTTATAAAACATTTGGCCTGAAAACCAGAGCTTGCAACCCTTCATTGGAACAAGCCAGCTTGCTGAGCTAGTACCAAAGAGGGATCATACGCTATTGTTTGGAATAAAACTTTTTTCTTTTTTTAAAAGTAGTGTCTGCTTTATTAGGTGAGGCGCTCAAATAAATTATAAACCCTTTCGCAATGGGGAACCTTCACCAACCAACCTTTGAACAAACATTTGCCACCGCCACTTGCAATCAATTGCATAAAATAAATGCAGTTGTTTTATTCATGGACCCGAAGAGGGTTGCGTTCGCCCCTCCGACCACGCTAGTACCGACTTTACACCACCATGTAATAATCATCCGTGAATATTGACGAGTGTTTTGTTTTACACGAAAGATATGGTAACAAAATTACACATTCTGTTTTAATGTCAAAAATATACTTTTTCGAACAACATGAACTTAAATTTCGAGTTTGTCTTTCTAAACTAAATAATGAAAGGGATTTATTTATTTATGGGGGTTTAACGACACTTTTGACAGCCAGGGTCACCTCGTGTCGGACAGTGGAGTAAGCCGGATTACCAGGAGAGAACCGCCAAGCAACAGCGAGCAACAATGAAAGGGATATCCATGTACTTTTGTTTATTTTATTTACTTTCTTGGGCTTTTTGACAATATTATGTTTTACAAGCGACTTGTGGGTAAAACATTCTTTTCTGGTCAAATGCTTACGCGAGGAAAGACTGAAGAACCAACTTTCTTTTGTTTGGAAATTCCAGCCACCTGTTGTCTTACTTTCTTTTGGTCTGAACAAACCACAAGCGGCGCATGCAATACAATAGGTTAAGAATTAATGGTTTCCCTTTCCAGTTTTGAATTCAAGACATACTATGATTCCTCTAATTTGAGACTTGCAGTCAGAAAAAGACACACTCGTCTCAATGAAGCCAAGTTTGTATTTGCTTTACAGCAAGAATGAATTCAATTCAATTACTTCAGTTTATTCACTCATACAATGTTTTATACAATGCATATGAGGTCATACAGCATGAATACAGTGTTTAACCCTTTACCCAACGCAGACGATATCAAAATTTATTATTTTAAATATCATTTTTTGAAATTTTTCAAAAAATGTCAACAAAACCATATCATGTGACCCCTCATTGGAACGAGCTCGTCGAGCTCGTTCCAACGAGGGGTCACATGATATGGTTTTGTTGAAATTTTTTGAAAAAAATTTTTTTTTCAACTGCTGAATTTGCATATTACGCAGGCGGATGCAGCCGATTCCTTGGGTAAAGAGTTAACGGAAGGTCAGATAAATAAATTATGTAGAAATGTGGTTGGAGGTTTGGAGTAGTATACATACTCACATATATAGACATTCATATACATATACACATACGTACATACATATATGCATACACACACATACATATGCATACATATACCTACGTACATATAAGTTGAAAACCAAATTGGCCATCCATACCTTCCAAGAGTAAGTCGAATTTTAGAGGAGTCAAAAAATCTTTCTGGTATCCGTTAAGATACCTTCGGTACAAATGTATATAAAGGGATGGGTGGTTCCACAGTGTGAGAGTAAGCCCAAAATTCTGTTAAATTTTACATTGTTTCATAGCACTCTCCCCATCACCGGGCTCTTGCTTCTGGGGGTCGCTAATGGTTCGTGACTTTGACAAAAGATGCATTCCGTCCATGTAATGACGATTAATTGATTTCGTCACATGCACGTGAAATACAAATATGAGGTATTATTACATTGTGTCGAAATTGCAAACTGAGAAAACTTTTTAACTACTAATTATCCTCTAAGATCGCACGCAACACTCGCATGACGTCGAGGAGTAACAGATTCTGTAATGTTGCTTAGCAGTGTCCGCGTCAGGACATAGTCCACGACAAAGAATAGATTGCGAAGTATTTAATGACGAAAAGTTAATGATTTAATTTTCAGGTGGGCATCAACTGCTGTCAAAAACAACAAATATTGATCATTTCTCTTCCCCGATTCTGAATCTACGATTATTCTCCGGCGCTTGATGGACTGTGCATTCAGGCCCGTAACTACCGAAAAGTATTGGGGGGGGGGGGGGGGGGGGGTTGGTCATCATTCTGCCCTACTGACAGCGCATAATGCCCTGCATATATATATATATATCATCTTTTCAAGTGCTTTCAGCAGTACATATCATTTGATATCAGGTGCCCTATAGAGCAAGATACTCCACGCAGAAAGATAAATGAATATATTCAGAACAGAATTGTTGAATTTACAAGGATACCCTGGCCTCCTTTTACATGGGCAGCAGGGCATATGAACTGACTGAGATGAAAGTTGTACAAGACCATGATATATCAGGTGCACAGCGTGCCCTGGCTGTCCAGCTGCATTCTGTTAGGCAGGACAGTAATTGCGTGGGCCGCGGACCGTGGTAACTGGGTAACCTGCCTACTCGCTGCCCTGCTAACAGAAGATCTGATTATACATTTTTTTTTTTTTTGGGGGGGGGGGGGTGTAACACCACTCCATACCCTCTCTAGGATTTACACCTCTGTGTGCATTACCATTTTTAATGAGTGGGTTTAATAACCAGAAGATGGATCGAATCATAAAATAAAATAAAATAACATTCACACCGAGGGTACACTTCGTGAAACATATGCGAGTGCGAACAAAAACATCAACATCAAAACAGGGAAGAAAAAAATACAACCCCCTAATCATGCTACGATACAAGAAAGAGTAATGAAATTTTACAACCATATGTAAAAATAAATTACAACAAAAATGAATGTAGGAATGAAAAAATAATACGACCAGGGGCGGGGGAAGCTCGATAAAAGTAGAGGGGCAAAAATTTACAATGCTACGATGTTTCGACCCAGTGTGACATAGGTTACAATCGTATAGCGTTAAATGTACCATGACTTGCTATAGTCTCTCGTTTAGATGAATATGCTGCTGTGTGGTCACTGTCCTGTCCGTTCCTTCTACTTCAACCATCGTCCAACCCGAAGACCAGCCTTCGGGTTGGAAGATGGTTGAAGTAGAAGAAACGGACCGAATTGACCGAAAGTGGGATTCTTTGGCTAAATATCGTTTGGATTTGCAAATAATGTTACAGGAATGCCTGTATATTGATACGTTTGCATGCGCCCATTTTAACTCATTGTGTAGCTGCTAAACATATCTATGGAAAAAAAAAGTGGAGGGGCATGGGCCCCCTGTGCTCAGCCGCCCCTGTATACAACTGAAAAGCTAGCGCAGAAGAATTGAAAGTATTGAAAGTGAGTGTATGATGGCAATGCACGTAGGAAGCAACCAAGTGCAAGGGATGCGGGGGCAGGGGGGGGGGGGCAGGGGGGTAGGCAGAGGTATCAACAAGGGCACTCGTCTCTGAGTATGAATTAAGACCCAGAGTAAAATATAAATAGTGTGGCACCCAAATATTATTGACATGATATATACACTCTAAAATCAGTTGGGTTAAAAATTAACCCAAATCAACTGGTTGAGTGAAGCTGAACCCATCTGGGTTCATATTCACTCAATCAGTTGACTGGAGTTGATTTTTAACCCAACTAATTTTAGAGTGTATATAAAAGATCTCTCTTGCCCGTGTATAGCTTCTTTGTTTAGTGATTATCGACCAGCCTCCATCATTATATCTGACCCCCTCCCACCATTGGCAATGGCATACATAAAATACGTTAGAAACGAATACTCAAAGAGTTTCTCAGTTACAGTTGACAAAAGTTAAGGATCTGGTAAAGTGGTCAAAAATTAGCGGCCCGTGGAAAGTAGGAATGGAATGAAGGTGCAGATACGGACAGCCTCCCAAACTACGAACAACTTATGACCTGAAGACGACTTAATATGCTTCTTAATGCGTTTTCGGTTACTACATTAACTCATCGCTCTCCATCTTCAAAGACCAGTATTTTCAGTAACCGATGCTCCTCATAATACAATTAGAAAATGCAATGAGAAGTGATATCTTGTTTGACAGAACACATGGGGTTATCCCAAACAGGGAAGATATCATTGATTAAACCTATGGTCACTTATACACTGGGGAGAAGAATGATTTCATGATGTCCGATTGATTGGGGAAAAAATATCTGGGGGAAAATGTCATCACTAATTGTAAATAAAACATTTCTTTTGTTACCCACACCTACCACTTCCGTATAGACAATTAGGAGACGCGCGGGCAAGAGACGAAAGGCCCTCGTTATGACGCTGCACAAATCTATCGGCATCTTCGGCAAACAATCAAGTGGCGACCAAGGGGTATTGCACCCCACTTCCTGGAGTTAGGGAAGATAGGAGCATCCGACCCACAGAGCCAACCATGGGTCTGTTCTATGGGAGAAAATCTTGATATTTTTCAGGTTTGAAACTCGCCAAATCCTTGACTCTGGACCTTTTCAGAAAGCTTGTATTGAACTCCAAATGTCTGCCAGATTAACGTTAATAATTGACATTAAGATTCCATTGGCCAAATACGGGATACATTTTGTGTGTTTCTAGAAGGAATGGATGGAATATCATAAAAAATGCTCCGATACCCTTTAAAACTTACTCCGACTCCAAGACCCCCGAATATTTGAGATTTTTTTTTTTAAACGTGTGGGGCCCCCTGGCCTAACTCCACCCCACCGAGTAAATCCAACTGTTAGACCATGAGAAAGTTCACAGCACTTCTTTGGAAGAATGTATTCAAGATGAGGTCTACTTTCTTACAGATTCGATTTTATTAATTCTTAAAAAATGGAGAACAGTAAGGTGGACTCCCCCAACTCCGTCACTCAATACGATCTAAATATATAGCAGCATCTGATGTAATCACATGTAACGTGCTGCATTTAGTATAAATTGAGGTTAAATCGAACCTAAAAATATTGTCTTTTTGGCGTATTTTTTGGACATTCCCCTGAGAGCCCCTCTCTTCTCACCAATGGGAAAAGTTATGCAATTCCATCCACTTACACTCTCAGACCTCCACGTTTTGTTATAAACTAAGGTTTATCAAGCTGGGACGTCACCTCAGAAATACATATGGTGCCCCACCATCACCACCACCACCACCACCATCACCACCAAATATAGATTCCTGAAGAATAAATTCCAAAACATGCACCATCGTCCATCTGTAATTACATGATGTGTAAGACATTAAAACAACCAAAACAATCAATGAACACAAAAAAGTTGTGTAATATTTAGGACCCTGCGAAGCTTCACGATTCGATTCGATTTTGAATCTTACGTTTGTATACAGTTCGATTCGAAATCGGCTGTCCGATTTGGTTTTCTTCGAATCTTTCCACTGAAATTGTACTTGGTATCAGCCATATTAGTCGTCTAACAAAACGTAGAGCTGAGATAGAAATTGTATATAAATGTTAAAAATAAAGACCGAGTATAATTTCCACTATATTTGCACAAAAGGCATGTTTGCTCATGCCACCATCCATGTTAATTCCAGTTTCACTGGGCACTATCACTGCTGAAAGCAAATTTAAAGTTTGCAAACAACATCGGTGATGAGCTCACGGTTGCTAGCGGCTGGCCCCGTGCATTGCCCAGTACAGAATTTTCGCACCCGTTTCTGTTTTTGAACAAAAATCCTTACTGGGTAATATTCCAACTACATCATCAAGGCATGCCTTCGAAGAAGGCATGCCTCGATGATGCAGTTGGAATATTTTATCAGTCGAACATCAAAACACTTGCATTGGATTCGTGGTTCGATTCGATTCCGAATAATAGACGCGATTCGATTCGAATCGAAAATATGTGATTCGCAGGGCCTGGTAATATTATATGATAAAGAGGGTTTGCATACTAAATGGTTTATTCCCAACAAGACGAAACCATACAAGACGTATGTCGAAAATGGTCATCCCAACAAGACGAATCCCAACGAGACGAATTTAATTAAAATGACTATATAACCCATTTATTTTGAGGTTTTCCATCATAAACTGCTAACACGGCTTACTTTTGGACAAAGAGATTTCAATTAACTGGTTGAGTGCTAGAAGCCTATTTTGGGGCTTTATCCTGAAGTGTGCGTACCAGAGCAAAAAGGCGTCATATTCTGTGGATGTACTTTAATTAATTTTTGATGTGATATTATTATGTCAATTGTAACAAGGCAATAATATGTGAACAAAATTTTGACAACCAAAAAAAACTTAGTAAGCTTCCAGTTAACAGAGGCGCCATGCTTTGTTACAAGACGCTGTTTGCTACAGTTTTGTTGTATCTTTTTTTTATCAACAAAACTCCCAAATACATGCATAAAATAAAACCCTAATTCTTCAAATAGCATACATTGTAATGTACACGTTCTTTTTAAAGTAAACTTCCCCCATATTTGAAGAGAAAAAAAATTCATCTTGTTGGGACTGGTCTTTCCAATTCGTCTTGTTGGGATTTCGTCTTGTTGGGATGACACCTAATAAATCTAATCTTACAAATTTAATCTATTCCCACAAAAATATATATTAAAAAATAAAATACCTTGAATATGTCAATAAATTACATCTATAATAAATAAAAATAAGATTACACACATTTTTTTTCATTGAGAAACAATATACAGATTTATGTGTCTTCCTAGTCTATTCCACAACAAATCACAGACTAGGGTGTGGCGAGTTGGTGAAGAGACAAACATTATATCTTTGAATATTTGATATATAATGTTTTGACCCCTCGAAACCTCCAAGAAGTGTACCCACATGTCATTTTTCAATCGTACGGCGAGTGGGGTGGGTGTAATTCTACTCTCTTGCGATTTCCCAAAATCATATCATCATCATTTGCGGAGACTTTTATTACCTGTGTAAACAAAAAATCCGAAATAAATTATAGGAAAACCAACAAAATATTATTAACTTGGAGCCAGTTTTCTAGAATTGTACTTTCTAGTTATGATTTTAAATGGACTGAATGAGCCATTAGCATTTTCAAAGATGTGGCAAATTGCCAGTTGGCAAATTGCCATATCTTTAAAAATGCAAATGATTTATTTTAGTCAGTTATATTAACCCTTTACCCAACGTAACGGCCAAAACCGGCCAGCGCTATTCTCAAAAATCGCCAATTAATTTTCAGTATTTTTTTCATTTTTTGTCTCAAAAACATAGGTTATGACCCCTCGTTGGAACGAGCTCGTCGAGCTCGTTCCAACGAGGGGTCATAACCTATGTTTTTGAGACAAAAAATGAAAAAAATTAGTTATTCAAGAATTATTTTTGCAAGTGTCGTCTGCTTTACAGGTTAGGTAAAGGGTTAATGGGCAGAAAATACAATTCTAAAAATTTTATAGTATTGGCTCCAGTTCTCGCTTTGTGAAGATTGACATACCGAACATTGTTTCTTGATAAGCTCTGTAGCAAAAATGTTGGACAGTGGCAAATACCATCATTTTAGAAAAATGCGATATAATGTTCTCCTTGACTGTGACAAATGGCCATTGTTTTCAACTTAAGTGACCACAAAGTGTGATAAAAAATGGGCTGGAATTAAAATTTCCTTAAAAATCCTTGGATGGCGAATGACAGACCATTTTGCCCCGTTGTGTCTACGTCACCGAGTAACATATTCTGCTAACGATGACACCTTTTACAGATGCTGGATAATCATTTTGCCACCTCTCCCATCCTTATGATCACAATTCCTTTACAATTTAGAAAATTTCAGTCCACAACTTTTTCTTCCAGGCCCCATTTTACAGAGTAACAGTGATTATTCTCAGAGGTAGAGGAAGCTCTATAAAAGTGGAGGGGCAGAGGTTTTTATGGTAGTGCAGTTATATAATAGGGTATTGAAAAATTGACGATTAACCGCTGGTCTCTTGCTTATATGAGCTTGCCGCGGTGTGGTCACTACCCGGTCTATTCCTTCTTCTTCAACCATCTTTCAACCCAAAGGCTAGCATTCAGATTAGATTGGGAGACAGTCCAAAACAGCCGAAGATGGGATTATTTGGACAAATGCAACTACATCTATTTGGATTTGCAAATAATATACATTACGGTCACCGTGGACTGGCCTTTTCCCACGCGTAGGCAATATTTTCACAGGCGTAATAGTATTAGCTTCCTAACATTAACCCTTTGAGACTTTAATTATCCTGATGTTCAGACGTCACTGGGAATTAAGTTACTTCAACGTTTTTCAAAATGCGACGTCAAACGACTGAAAGACATTTTTCACATTAGTGATAATCTGGTTGAGGGAATGATTATTTTTGGTGGTCTGAATTTGTTACTCAAAACTTGTGTTTGTTACAAATTATTGGAGAGTGCCTACAGGCACTCTCCAATAATTTGTATGAAACAAATTTATATAAACAAAATATTATTTGTGTTTGAAAAATATGAAATATAAGCAAGGAAAGTGTTGGCTTTTGCTCTGATATTCTCATTTTTTGAAAGCCCTGGTAGTGGCTTCTAGCACTCAACCAGTTAAGAAGTCTTGGCAGCAGGATTATATTAGAATTTTAAGCTGTGATAACATTTGGCTGAACGGTTGTCACTGAGCACTATTCGGGAGAAAATAGGAATTGAGGTTAAAACTTAAAAAAATCGAAAAATAATAACAAAACAAATGACCACAAAGTATCAACGCGCTGTTTGATTTCGTACGTAACAAGACGTACAAAAGTATCAATGCACTGTTTGATTTCGCACGTAATAAGACGTACAAAAGTATCAATGCACTGTTTGATTTCGCACGTAATAAGACGTACAAAAGTATCAATGCACTGTTTGATTTCGCACGTAATAAGACGTACAAAAGTTTCAATGCACTGTTTGATTTCGCACGTAATAAGACGTACAAAAGTATCAATGCACTGTTTGATTTCGCACGTAATAAGACGTACAAAAGTATCAATGCACTGTTTGATTTCGCACGTAATAAGACGTACAAAAGTATCAAAAGGTTAATTATAGGAATAATCATCCAAAAATTAATTAATGAAGCGGGGGGGGGGGCGCGGTGGCGTCGCGGTAACCGGTTCTCGTCAGATCACCGAAGTTAAGCAACGTCGAGCGCGGTAAGTAGTTGGATGGGTGACCATTTCAGCGACTGATTCGTGCTCCCGCGTTGTGTCCTTGGGAAAGGCACTTAACCCCGATGGCCTACATGGGGGCACGATGGCGCTGTGTACTAAGGCGTACTACATTTCGATAGTGCACATGTCTTCAACCAATCTAACCCTGCCTGTGCCGCGGTGCAGAGTTCAGAGTTAACGATGTTGGAGAGCTGACAGCTGCTCGTCGTTGCTCGGTGGTTCTCTCCAGGTACTCCGGCTTCCTCCACCCGTAAAACTGTCACTGACATGATATGACCCTGGCTGTTAATGTGTCGTTAAACCCAAATAAAAAAAAAAAAAAAAAAATTAATGAAGCACCCTGTACAACCCGGTGCTTCATTAATTAAAATTTTGATAACGATGATTTTTATTACCTGGTAAACGTATGTGTGGACATCATTGTCCACGCATGGATAATTTACTGTACAAGAGGAATGCCTGTATATTGACACGTTTGCACGCGTCCGTTTTTTAACTCACTGTGTGAACTCATCACATATCTGTGAAAAAAGGTGGAGGGGCATGTGTACTCTGTACCTCTCTGATTTAGCTACCTCTGATTATTGGGCGTCGATCATAATTTGTTTAATGTTGCAATAGCATTTCCATTTTACCGTCATATGACTGTATTAATGGAAATATAATAAACCAATAAACAAATATACACAGGTCAAGTGGTCAATGACATTTAGTGTATGGAGGTCCTGGGCTCCCCTAGAGGAAACAGAAACAAAACTGTGCTGGTATATTTATGGGGTTTTAAGCTGCGGTGTAGACATGAGATGGGGTGGGAGGGGTATGGGAGACTCGCCCCATACTCATCCTGAAAACTATCAACCCTGCATACATGCATCCCTGAAATTCCTAGCACTAGATCATGTACACTCACCTTGATATTCCCTGGGTCATTATGCCTTAATTTTTTAGGTACTTGGGTCTAAGCCTTAACAAGATCTACGCCTGGTGATGAATCATACGCCTGTTAGGCTTTTTCGAATTGTACAGAATCACTGTTTTCATCCAACAAACTGCCTGCATCGCCAAACGCTAGATCCATCAAAATGCATGTTGCTTTAAAGAAAAAATACACCTAATTGAGGTGTGTGTGTGGGGGGGGGGGGGGGGGGGGGTGGGGGGGGGGGGGCGTTATAGAAGTTAAATTTTCTTTCTGCCTATAATCAATCCAAATCCTTAAGTCCTTCTAAATGCATTTTGCGGCAAAGAAAAAAATGAAAGTGTCAATGACACTGTAGCTTAACTTGTGTGTTGTGTTTGAGGAAAAGAATAATGTTCAATGTTTATGAAAGGATTATGAAATAAGACAAGAATTGTGATAATTGGGAATATGTTAATTTCTGTTTCCTGTATGCTATGTTTTTGATAAAAATAATATGAGGTGTACACTGTACTAAAGAGCTGAGGGGTGGGTTAATATGGCCTCACGGTTAATGTATGTGGCCCTCACAGTTAACGTACATCAACGAAACTTACCAAGTTACAGTGAAATTGTTCCAAAACGAGTCATCCTATCAAGTTATATTGAAATCCCTTCATAAATATGGCCTGTAGACTGTGCTAAAGGTTTTCGGGCTTCGGGCCCCTGAAGCCGTCAGTTTTCCAATTGCGTCCAAAGGGGACGTTCTCATCTAGACATTATATAAAGTCAACTTACCAAGTTACAATGAAATCCCTTCATAAATATGACTTGTAGACTGTGCTAAAGGTTTTTGGGCTTGGGCGCGGGCAGCCATCATGGTTGAATGATCGCAACAAAAAGGGGACATTCTCATCTGAGCATCATCTGGAGTGATCCTACGAAGTTACAATGAAATCCCTTCATAAATATGACCTGTAGACTGTGCTCAAGGTTTTCGGGCTTTGGGGCCCTGAAGCTGTCACAGTTGACCAATCACGACCAAAAGGGGATGTCATCATCTAGGCATTATATGGAGTCAAACTAACAGGTTACAATGAAATCTTTCCATAGATATGACTATGCTAAAGGTTTTGGGCTCGGGCAGCCATCAAGGCTGAATGATCGCGACCAAAAGGGGACGTTCTCATCTAGACATTATTTAGAGTCATCCTACCAGGCTACAATGAAATCCCTTCATAAATATCACCTGTAGACTGTGCTAAAGGTTTTTCGGGCTTCAGGCCCCTGTAGCCGTCACAGTTGCCTAATGGTGTCCAAAAGGGGCTGTTCTCATCTAGACATTATATGAAGTCAAACCTACCAAGTTACAATGAAATTCCTTCATAAATATGACCTGTAGACTGCGCTAAAGGTATTTGGGCTTCGGGCTCGGGAAGCCATAATGGTTGAATGATCGCAACCAAAAGGGGACATTCTCATCTGGGCATCATCTGGAGAGATCCTACGAAGTTGCAATGAAATCCCTTCATAAATATGACCTGTAGACTGTGCTCAAGATTTTCGGGCTTCGGGCACCAGTAGCCATCACAGTTGACCCATCACGACCAAAAGGGGATGTCATCATCTAGGCATTATATGGAGTCAACCTAACAAGTTACAATGCAATCCTTCCATAAATACGACCTATAGACTATGCTAAAGGTCTTTGGGTTCGGACAGCCATAAAGGCTGAATGATCGCGACCAAAAGGGGATGTTCTCATCTAGACATTATTTGGAGTCATCCTACCAAGCTGCAATGAAATCCCTTCATAATTATGACCTGTAGACTGTTCTAAAGGTTTTCGGGCTTCGGGCCCCTGTAGCCGTCACAGTTGCCTAAATTGTGTCCAAAAGGGGACGTTCTCATCAAGACCTTATAAGAAGTCAACCTAGCAAGTTACAATGAAATCCCTTCATAAATGTGACCTGTAGACTGTGCTAAAGGTTTTCGGGCTTCGGGCTCGGGCAGCCATCATGGTTGAATGATCGCAACCAAAGGGGACAATCTCATCTGGGCATCATCTGAAGTGATCCTACGAAGTTACAATGAAATCCATTCATAAATATGACCTGTAGACCGTGCTCAATGTTTTCGGGCTTCGGGCACCTGTAGCCATCACAGCTGACCAATCACGACCAAAAGGGGATGTCATCAACTAGGCATTATATGGAGTCAACCTAACAGGTTACAATGAAATCCTTCCATAAATATGACCTTTTGCCTATGCTAAAGGGTTTTGGGCTCGGGCACCCATCAAGGCTGAATGATCGCGATCAAAATGGGACGTTCTCATCTAGACATTATTTGGAGTCATCCTACCAAGTTACAATGAAATCCCTTCACAAATATGACCTGTAGACTGTGCTAAGGTTTTCGGGCTTTGGGCTCCTGTAGGCCGTCACAGTTGCCCAATCACGTCCAAAGGGGGACTTTCTCACCTAGACATTATATGAAGTCAACCCACCAAGTTACAATGAAATTCCTCAATAAATATGACCTGTAGACTGTGCTAAAAGTTTTCGGGTTTTGGGATCGGGCAGTCGTCACGGTTGGCAGATCACGCCCAAATGGGGAAATTCTCATCTAGACATCATAAGGAGTGAGTCATCCTACCAAGTTACAATGAAATCCCTCCATATGAAACATGACCTGCAGACTGTGCATAAGTTTTTGGGTTTCGGCCTTGGGCAGCCATCATGTTCGACAGATCACGCCTAAAAGGAGACGTTCTCATCTAGGCATCATACATAGGCATCCTACCAAGTTACAATGAAATCCCTTCATAAATACAACCTGTAGACTGTGCTAATGGTTTTCGGGTTTTGGTCTCGGGCAGCCATACCGGTTGACCTATCGCGACAAAAGGGGATGCTCTCATCTAGACATGATCCCAAACCAGCATATGAAATTTTGTGATGATCAGACAAGAACTGCGGGGTGTAGCCCGTGCTAAATGAAAATGTGAACAGACTCACAGACTAACAGATTTCCGCACGCGTGATGCAATAGCTTATCTTGACTTTGTCAAGTTAAGCTAAAAATGCCGATAGGATCACCGATCCAATGTCGAGTTGCGACAGCACAAAAGTGGGTTTAATCATTATCAACTTATCGTCTGGAAACCAATTGTTTACACGCAGGATAATATTAACCCTTAACCCAACGCAATGACCAATACCGACCAGCGCTATTCACAAAAATTGCCAATTAATTTTCATTTTTTGTCTCAGAAAACATAGGTTATGATCCCTCTTTGGAACGAGCTCGTCGAGCTCGTTCCAAAGAGGGGGCATGACCTATGTTTATGAGACAAAGCGTGAAAAAAATTAGTTATTCAAGAATTTTGTTTGCATGTGTCGTCTGCTTTTCATGTTAGGTGGAGGGTTAACACACACAATCCTAGACAGAAAATGGCCCCAGGTGAACTCGACTAATCAAATAAATAGATATTGGTATATTACGTGCTTAATCATTTGTGTTAAAATTAACCTTTTAAGATAATCTGCGCTGAAAACAAAACTTAAGAACACACTGAAATGTGACTGCGCACAGTCCGAATCGGGTTGCGTATCTTAAGTTGCTTTGCAAAGCCACACTGATCTACCATTTCGAAAGTTCAACATTCGAAATGCATTGAAATAATTATATTAAGTGGGGGGGCGCGGTGGCTCAGTTGGTAGAGGTGCAGGCTGCAAGCCGAGAGGTCCTCGGTTCGAATCCCACCTGCGGCACCCGGTTGTGTCCTTGGGCAAGACACTTCACCTCGATTGCCTACATGGGGGCACGATGACGCTGCGTACTGAGGCGTACTGCACGTCGATGGTGCGCATGTCTTCAACCACTCTAACCCTGCCTGTGCTGCGGTGCAGAGTTCAAAGTTACGATGTTGGAGAGCTGACAGCTGCTCGTCGTTGCTCGGTGGTTCTCTCCGGGTACTCCGGCTTCTCCACCCGTAAAAACTGTCAACGGTCACGATTAGCCATTGTGCATAAGTATGTGACCTTAAACACCAATAAAATAAATAAATAATTATATTAAGTATTGCCAATACATGTGCCATGGGTGTTTTGGATAGTTGAGCGATACCAATAGAAATAAGTGACATAATTTATGAAGCGATTGACGGTAACCGTCAACGCCAGTTCACAGATTCCTCTCAATTGTGTTTATTGTTTGGGAAACAAATGTGACGTTTGCATACTCCCACGTGACCAAACATGGAGAATGCTGATAAAGTCGATTTCATTAAGTAGGATGGCTAAGCCAATGTGTGGGAAAGACCAATCAACATTTTCAACGTTAAAATATTAATTGGTCAGTCCCAAATAATGAATAGAGACTCTTCCAACGCTTTCATTGAATTGACATGGAAAATACCATCAGAGTTCAAAGGATTTACATCCCACAGAGTGGAAACGAGGTGACACAGTGTGTTAAAGTGTATGTACCTTAGCACACTGTGCCGCCGCGCTTTCACGTGAGCAAGTGGGGGTAAAGTGTCTTGCCCAAGGACACAGCGCAAGTGATATGGATAAGTTTTGTACTCACAACATGTCGGTTGTTAGTCCTGTACTACGACCATTGTATCACCACGCCCCCCAGAAGGACAAAATTTAAAACTGTATCGTAAGATACTGAAAACTTAAAAAATCTACCACACAAGTTTCATTCATTTAAAATGAATAACCTGACAGACTGGAGAATTAATACTGTTGTGACAATACAAAAACAGTTTAAATAGTGGCTTTGATTAACAAATCGTTAATAAAGAATTCATCAAATGTCTCACATAGCAAACCACTGCGACGTAATACGTTTACTTTCCTCGGAGGCTTTATCAGATGGTCATCCACAAAATAAACTCCAAGGGGAAAGCCTCATTTAACTCAAATGAGTGTACACCATAGAAAAAGTTTTCAAGATTATTTTCGCAAACAGCAACAGCGAGCAAAGTTAAAAAATCGACGAGCCTATCCTTTAGGTTCTCGAAAGACCAATCAATGTCTTTGTCACATGAAAGGTGCAAAAGAATTGTTTGAGTATATACGAACTTTGACAAAAACCTTGTAAATAGCTTACATTCCTCTTTATCGGAGGGTTTCTCTTTGATTGTTTTGAGAAGTTTGAGGCACACTAAATGACAGCTGTCGACACCAAGCTTCTCGCGCATCATGTTTATATAGCAAACTTCATAGGTCGAGTTTGAAACTCGCCACAGTAAAATCTGTGTCAATGTTCGAGGGACACTTTTTGAGACAATAACTTTCCCCGAACTCTGTAGAGCTCGAAAAACTGCTTTGTGGGAATTACATATCGAGTGTCCTGATAATAATCCCCCCGGGTGCCTAGACTGCATAATTGGTAACGCGGGGACCAAATCTATTGAAACAACAAGTTTCCCTCCATCCACAAATTTGCAATTTCGAAATGTTAATTCCAAGGAAATGGATGTTCCAACTTTTCCCTTCAAATTCACACCTTTCAGATTATGACTTAAATTTTCCGGAACATTTTCTAAAATTCCACGTATGGCCTGCCTCAGCAAAGGAAGAAACCACTCTGATAATATTTTACTGGGAGACAAAATAGCACTTGTCGTTTACTCTCTTTGTGCATGCTTGTAAACAGGGCGCGGTTTTAAAGAATTTTCATTTTTTACACGACAAAGACCGAACCCTACGGGAATGTCCCTATTATCTCTACACTCAACAACGTTATACAATAAGCCATGTTTCTCTGAATCTATTATAAATGGCAGCATGATGTCAAATTCATTCGGCTCAATCACTTTCAAATTCTCTGATGCGCTGCCTACTCGCAAATATTTTCCAAAATACGGTTCGGAAACTTTTTGAGAATTTTTCATTTTTTGCAACAGAGCAGAAATAAACGTATCGACTAACCCTGCTATCTCATAAAAAGACCGTTCATCAATATGAGCGTACTTGTGGTAGAAGTTCAGTTGTTTTTGGCTCTCCTCTGTTCGTGACGTTCTTGGGAACTTTGCTGCAATAGAACCATTTATTAGCGTATTGAATTGGAAGTGGTACATCGAGACCCAAAAAATCTTCTGGTTCTTCAACTCTCTGTAAGCTGTAAAGATAAAACAGATTATTTCAATCCATTGGTGATGTTGCAATCAGCACTAACGTAACACGCGCGTGGCATACAGTACACCGAGTATTATTTATTTATTGGTGTTTAAGGTCACATACTTATGCACAATGGCTAATCGTGACCGTGACAGTTTTTACGGGTGGAGGAAGCCGGAGTACCCGGAGAGAACCACCGAGCAACGACGAGCAGCTGTCAGCTCTTCAACATCGTAACCCTGAACACTGCACCGCCGCAGCACAGGCAGGGTTAGATTGGTTGAAGACATGCGCACCATCGACGTGCAGTACGCCTCAGTACACAGCGTCATCGTGCCCCCATGTAGGCAATCGGGGTAAAGTGTCTTGCCCAAGGACACAACGCGGTTGCCGCAGGTGGGATTCGAACCGAGGACCTCTCGACTTGCAGCCTGCACGTCTACCAACTGAGCCACCGCCCCCCCCCCCCCCCCCCAGTACACCGAGTACAGTCGCCGTGGGACTGATTGTATGCGTTTACCAGGTAATAAAAATCACCAGCAGCCAAATTTTAATTAATGATGCACCGGGTTGTACCCGGTGTTTCATTAATTAAATTTTTGATGACTATTGCGTCCAGGAAATATTGCCCAGCCTTGGAAAGTGGCCAGACCACGGCGGTTGTACTGCAAATGGCCAGGAGGTCTCTTTGCCTATGACAATATGCTGTTTCGGGTTAGCCCTTTGAATCCTGGTGGTATCTTCCATGTCAGTTGAACGGTGACAATTGGAAGAGTCCATATGCATTATTTGGGGTAGACCAATTTATATTTTAGGGTTGCATGTTGAAAATATTGATTGTCTGTCTCACACGTTCACTCAGCAGCCCGTCCACTAAATACAATTATGACTTAACATAATCCTGGACCAAAGAAGGGGACTCTCGGGTTTAAAGGGTTAAACACTAAAAACTCCATGTCGTGTTTGAGGCCAATAATGTGCCATCGCACTTGCGCACATATAAATTAACATTAATTAAAAATGGGGGAAAACTGGAGAACCTGAATTGTTTTTACTTCACGACAGATATCCTACAACTTAACGAAATCGGCATCCCAATGATGAAAATAGCTCGCCCTGCCATTTTCACAAGTTAGAAGGTAAAAGGTTAATTTTGTTATTTTGTAAGTCCTACAAGGGCCATAACTCTGGTATGAGTGTGTGGACAAAACCAGCAATTCGTGGATGTCATTTCCCTCATGCTGGTCTATGATAAACACCAAAGGACGTAAAAATCCAACGACGCCAGAGTCAAAATGCAAAGGTTCATTTTACTATTTTTTCTAAGTCATACAAGGACCACAACTCTGGTAGAATGTGTGGACAAAACCCGCGATTAGAGGATATCGTTTCTCCATGCTGGCCTATCATCATAACAAAGAACAAAATCCGACAAACCGATGCCAGAGCTTTTATACAAAATGTTTGGACGGACGGACGGACGGACGAAGGAGGTCGGTGGCATAAAACGAGAATTAATATTGCAACGTCACTCTCTCGAAAGAATTTTCCATCAAACCAAAGTGCGAAGTCTCCAAAATTGAAGAAAAAGTTTCATACTATTTCTAAACAATTTTTCGTCGTGATTATTGCAACCTTCAGATGTGGTCCTGTGGGGGTACACAGCATTTCATTTTTTAAAATAATGCCTCAATAGCCTTTTGGGTGGGTATCGGGATCATTGGAACTAATAATGTAGCATACACAAAGTGGGGATGTTTTGCATCACTAATGTATGGTCTTGGTCTTACTCCTTATTAGCTCTGGCAAGCCAGGAAAACCTAACTGACCAGTACATCCCCAGAAACCATAAAATGTGTACTTACTTTTCAGCTGTCGTGTGGAAATTCTCCGCTGTTTTCACGTAATTTCTTTCTCTCCCATCATTCAATTCACCTAAAACATACGGCTCTAAATAATTATCAGACGTATTTTCTTCATCGTCGCTGATATCAGTTCCCACAGAACTGTCAGAAACGTCCCCTGTAATATAATGGTCTGGACTAGCCTTTGTGGTATTTCCTTGTTTTTGTCTTTCCCTGAAATTTTTCCAGGTCCGCTTCTGGTAAGCAAGTGGCTGAGTCATCTTCTTCCTCTCCTTCTTCTTCAGGCTCGTTTTGCTGCATGGTTTTTTACGTTTATTATCTGCAAGAGAGGAGTGGTTTTGTAGTACGTTTTTCTATAGCTTTTCCATAGCTGTTCTGTAGTCTGCACAACAAAAGTTCCATAGCCATATACCAGTTAAACTCCAGTATGGGAGCCCGGTGGCTCATTGATTATGGCATTGGACTTCAAACCGAAAGTTCTACGGGTCGATCTCCGCCAGGGGTAACTGCGTTCAGTCACTGGGCAATGCACTTCATCCCGATAGGGGACACGGTGCCGCTGTGTACTAAGGCGTACTGCTCGTCGATAGTGCCCTTGTCTTCAACAAATGCTAACCCTGCTTGCGCGGAGTTAGTACGATGGGGAATCTGACAGAAGCTCGCCGTTGCTCGGTGGTTCTCTTCGGGTACTCTGACTTCCTTCCTCCCGTTCAACTGCCCGCTAAATAAATAAATAAATAAATAAATAAATAAATAAATAAATAAATAAATAAATAAATAAATTGAAAGAAAGTATAAAACTACACTTTTCACCCAAAATTCAGAAATGGCTAATCAGAATCATCAAAATCTTCTGATCGAGAAAACTCCTCGAGAAAACACCTACAAACCTTTTGGCCTCAGGCACGTCATTAAAAGTGCCGTATATTGGTCCTGCAACAATGAGAAATCGGCGAAAATGACAAACTTCGGTGTACGGCTAATAGATGCGGAAACAAAATTCGTGGAATTGCACTTAATTCCAAACGTTTGGGGAGGGGTGGGGGGGGGGGGGGGGTTGGCCTCGCAAGTGGTGCTCGACAAGCCGTTATTTACCATATTTTCTACTGTTGATAATGGAATGACAATGTTTAAAGTTATATAGACGCCAGTGACGCTACAACACAATACGCTTGTGTGCTCATCAGGGTGAATGAGCGCACATTGTTATTGGAAATATTACGAGAATTCAGTCAGAAAACATCGGTGCACACCTTTTTACTTAAATCAGGTGACATTTTCTTTATTTACTCAGAGAATTTTTACTTTATCTTGAATTGTACTACCCCCCCCCCCCCCCCCCAATCAGAACATACTTGTATTTTGTTTTCTCGTGAACAATATATTTTTGGTAATGATCAATTGTCTGATTTGAAATATTCAAAAAATAAATTTACTGAATGTCGATTATGGTAATATTAAATCGTTCTCCTGGTGAGGAGATACCAGGTGCGTAGCAATGAAATAATATTGGGGGGGGGGGGGGGGGACTTTCTATAGGACGAACCAGGGTATCCGTCACGAAGCGACGGCACGACTAGAGAGCGCAAGTCTATTCGTACTCTCCCTGGACGACGCGGGAGCGAGGGGTGTCAGGGGAACCCCTAAGGGGAACTGTTTCCAAATCTATTGTTAAAAGAAGCAATTTGGTGGCTTTCCGGGCTGTTTCAAACCTGATTTCTCAACACCACAAACCCATCCGATATTGAATAATGTCACACAAACTTTCTGGCGAAGCGATTGTATCACACACAGGAAGTACCTCACTGCATTTTGCGTTCGACAATACCTAGGCCTATTAATAGAGTAGGTTTCACTGCGATATATTCACCAAAGACACTTAATATATGCATGCTGAACACGATGATGGAAGAATGTTTAAATCGGACGAAACATTAACCTTATCTTTGGCAAATTGTGTGTGTGTGTGTGTTTGTGGGGGGGGGGGGGGGGGGGGGGGGGGGTGTAAAAAAGAAAAAAACATCCCCACGGTTTATACGACAAATTGACAGCAGGCCCAATCTGTTTCCAAAGATCGTAGGCATGTAACCCATATCTGGTCGACCATAACGCGCAGTTTCACGCCCGTTCACATGGGCGCAGAGCCGCAGATATATGCGTTTTAGCAAGCCATTTGAGACAAGAAGTTTTGGGTCACAAAATTAGCCATAACAACCGACAATGCCCGGGTAACTGCCATGATAGACTCCAATGGCGTTTGCACTGGCTTTACAAACTGTTATGGGTACTTTTGAGGGCGGTCTTGGCTCACATCTTACATCTTTCTACTCATCATGATTTTCAAAGAGGCTATCGCGGGCTCTCTGTAGGGGCGTGTATTGTAAATTTGTGCCCGTGCCCAACTGTGCCAATAAAAGTGAGTCTGTCGTTGGGGGTTGAGTACTCTCGGGTAATCGATTACTATCCGACTTGGCAGCAGAGTGTTTCAGCTTCAAGCCTTTTAGTCGTGTGTTTCATATTTGGTGTTCAATTTAGAACGTCTGGAGGTCAAAGCAAGTTAGCGTATCATGGTATACATTCCTTTGCATTTGAAGGTGAAGGGAATTGATATTTTAACTTTCCGACGAAACCTCTCCCTTTTATCACTGGTAGAGTAATCTGTTATCATTATAGCCTCGATTCTCCATGTACCCTTGAAGTTTGGTAGTTACTTTCTACTATGATAGGCTATCTGCGTCCAGGGACGTGGCTAGAGGTTTCCGATTGGGGGTGTAGGGTAGCGAATTTCCAACTAGAGTGGGCGGGGGGGGGGGGGAAAGCCCTCCTCCCGGTCACTCTTCCTAGTTGGAAATTCACTACCGAGAAAAAAATTGATAATGAAGTCATGAAAGGGGGCATAAAATTGATTCTAGTAACTGAAATGCCAACACATTTAATATAGATTTATCAGGTTATTATTATTTGGTATTAATCTGAGAACTGAATATGTGCTAAACATATGCTCAAGCTGAGAACTTTGAGCAATTCAAACTGTCCTAACATTCAATCAGATCTTTTGTAGGAATGACCAATTTTCGATGTTTCATCATTTTGTAACTGTGAATGATGCAATTAACTCCGGATAACGATTTTACATGATGTGATTTTCTTGAAGTGCATTTCGAGGATTTTTTTTTATTACGATAAGTAAAGGTACAATAAAAATCTAATACCGATTGACATCAGGCATTATTATGAAGCTCGATATAACGTACACTATAGTTGTAAATAGTAATAGTTGGAATTTTTGCCGATTTGAAATCGAGTTGGAATTTTGAGAAGTAATGGAGACATCAGATTCACCATCCAGATAGATGGAATTTCCAACTACCCATGACTTGCCCTCCGAATTTCCAACTACAGGAAATTTTTGCCAAGATTAGGGGGGGGGGGGGGGGGGGGCTGGCACCCCCACACCTCCCCTGTCGTCACGTCCCTCTCTGTGTCATTACAGTAGAATATAAGTAGGGTCTTTACCTTTATCCAATGTAATGGCCAAAACTGCCCAACAAAATGTACAACAGAAAAAAAGGAAAAAAATCGAAAAAAAAATCGCCGTTTATATTACTTGTTAAATTTTATGGTCTTCGAAACTGTAGCTTATGAATCCCCACACCGCAAGTTATATCATGTAAATGCCAGGTACTTGCCTCCATCCCCATTATTGCGCTACGTCTATTGGTTAAGACCCTTGATGAGGGTCCACTATACTCTTCGAACCAGGTGTGATCAAGATCGCAGCAAAATAAGTCACATTCCCTACTGCTACCGTTTATTACCGATGTGATTCACCTTGATTCTTCTGTCGTCTCTGGGAAAGGGGCTGGAGTCTATGCCACTGGGAAAATTGGCGTCATGGGGGATCAGTTGGGAATGTGTGCTGGAGGGGAAGAAACCTACAAGCCGAAGAAGAAATTTTGCATTCGAATTGAATAAATAATATTAAGGACGATACCTAAACAATAGCATGGAAACTACAAGTAAATTTTATACCGAACAGTCGTATTGAATCATGTTCACCTCAGTCCCTGTAATCTATTAACCCTTTACCCAACGTAACGGCCAAAACCGGCCAGCGCTATTCCCAAATATCGCCAATTAATTTTCAGAATATTTTCATTTTTTGTCTCAAAAACATAGGTTATGACCCCTCGTTGGAACGAGCTCGTCGAGCTCGTTCCAACGAGGGGTCATAACCTATGTTTTTGAGACAAAAAATGAAAAAAATTAGTTATTCAAGAACTTTTTTTGCAAGTGTCGTCTGCTTTTCATGTTAGGTAAAGGGTTAAACTGTACTTATACTATAAACTAGTTGAGCGCTAGATTATTTTTGGTGGTCTGAATTTGTTATTCAAAATTTCTTCTATAACAAATTATTGGAGAGTGCCTACAGGCACTCTCCAGTAATTAATAAAATAAAAGAACAAATTTGTATAAACAAAATATTATTTGGGTTTGACTTAATATGAAACATCAGGAAGGAAAACGCTTGCTTTTGCTCTGGTACTCTCGTTTTTTGAAAGCCCTGATAGTGGCTTCTAGCACTCAACCAGTTAAGAAAAACTTGTCATTTGCCTTTGAATTCAGACACTTTCTCAGCTTCGTCGGCTAAGGAATTTCAATTTAATGCGCAACTGGTATCCTGAACTGGGTGAACATAAGGTCTCCAAAAACCATTGGTTTTCGTTCATGGCAGTAATTGTGCATTAAATTTCGTTTTGAGAGGAGATTGAAATTGGGAAATGTGGGGTTGCCAGTTTTTAAAGTCATGGCTAAATGCCATTGAGAAAAGGTCCATACTCATTCCCTGCGGACATCCAAAAGAATCTCTGGATTCAGAAACTGCTTAGACCCTCTATCAAAAAATAGTCCGGATGCAATCTCATGTCGAGTGGACCGTCTACATTGCCGAAAACCGGGCTTTGTCGCTGCTGGAAGAAATAGATTCAAGCCGCGTATTCAACAAAACTCAAGGAGTGTCTGAATCCGTGTGTGAACTTATGTCTCACCGTGACGAACCCGCCCATTTCACTTTTGATGGGGTGGTCCTTATCCTGAAGGGGTTAATTAATAACTTTTCCTCGAAAAGCATAAATCAACAGGGGTCCACTGAAAACTACAATTTTAATACATATATATATAAAAATAAATATGATAATTCGTGACTTTCATGGAGTCCAAAAGAATAAGAAAACAAAACGTCAATCGCCCCCAACCCACACAGTTTTTGAGTCACTTGCGGGCTCGCATTCTCTGTTGTCACTGGCTTTTCCTCCTTTTCACTGATATTTCTTCCCTGGTCGCCTCTTCACTTCACTCTTTGCACTGCCGTCGCACGGCCACTAACACTTTAACATATTGTCACGTTATCGGGACGCATTTCCCCCAACAAGTGACGGGATGTACTTCGTGTATCTGATTCCATTCTCATATATGGCCACCGACTTGGCCCGCGATTGCTCCTATTCTAAATAAGAGCTTTGTGGATCCCCTTCATAACAACGTGCCTATACCTTCGCACCGATGCGACACCTCCTCTAACCTATAAAATGGGACATCCCCATCTACGCACAAGGACCCATAGCCTTACACACCTTCAGAAAGGAATTGGCTGGAATGAATTTTTCGAGAAACCCCCCGATTTTTATTTCCATAGACAGAACATTAATTCTCAGTTTAATCGCTTCTCTTGAACTTGGAAGCTTAGATCTATCCTAATTTAATACTCGCTTTAAAGTTCCTTTGAAAGACTCGAATTTCGATATTTCCTGACATTCGTGACAGGCTAGATGCGTAATATGGGTTTGTGTCCAGAACATGCGCGATGTACCGTTCTACAACAATTACCTATTAACTGACCATAATTACATATATAATGACTGCAGGAAGATATTGGCTTTTATGATCTTTTATGTTTTATCCAGACCGCTCATGTGGCGTTCAACAAATACTCAATAATGGACATTAAATTTCTTGCTTAGTTACCAGCACTTGAATTATTGCTGGTCTGTTTGATTGACAAATAGGTATTCGGGGTCCGTTATATAAACGCACATTCTTATACCTTGGCCCGAATGAGAAAAAGCATCAAAGATATATACACTTTTATACAACAAAATCGCAACTTTTAGCTATCACCTCGACCTACATAATAAACTTTGGTCACACTCCCCAGTTTCTCTCGGTGAATGTTTTTTTTTAAAAAGGTCTTGTTGCAATATACTGTCTTTAGCTTTTATTCTTAGATCTCCAATATAAAGCCGTTCTCCAATATTTATCATTTCTCCGTGTACCGCACCATTTTTATACCTCTCAAATTCTCGCGTAGCTCGATTTTTTTCTCATAAATTTCGGGAACGTGACAACCGTTACTTATTCCCGGTTCCTTATTCGCCATTCGAAACTAACCGATTTTCGCCAAATAAACTGCATTGTGGGGTGGCACAAATAGATTCATGAAGATTGCCACCAAAATTAGGCTCCTCACCCTCCCAAAATTGGGCACCCTAGGAGCCCAAAAGTGCTGAGTTGCTCAAAATCGTATTTATCAACAAATTTTCGCCAAATAAACTGCATTGTGGGGTGGCACAAATAGATTCATGAAGATTGCCACCCAAATTAGGTACCTCACCCTCCCAAAATTGGGCACCCTAGGAGCCCAAAAGTGCTGAGTTGCTCAAAATCGTATTTATCAACCGATTTTCGCCAAATAAACTGCATTGTGGGGTGGCACAAATAGATTCATGAAGATTGCCACCAAAATTAGGCTCCTCACCCTCCCAAAATTGGGCACCCTAGGAGCCCAAAAGTGCTGAGTTGCTCAAAATCGTATTTATCAACCGATTTTCGCCAAACAAACTGCATGGTGGGGTGGAACAAATAAATTCATGAAGATTGCCACCCAAATTAGGCTCCTCACCTCGCAAAATTGGGCACCCTAGGAGCCCAAAAGTGCTGAGTTGCTCAAAATCGTATTTATAAACCGATTTTCGCCAAATAAACTGCATGGTGGGGTGGCACAAATAAATTCATGAAGATTGCCACCAAAATTAGGCTCCTCACCTCGCAAAATTGGGCACCCTAGGAGCCCAAAAGTGCTGAGTTGCTCAAAATCGTATTTATAAACCGATTTTCGCCAAATAAACTGCATTGTGGGGTGGCACAAATAGATTCATGAAGATTGCCACCAAAATTAGGCTCCTCACCGTCCCAAAATTGGGTACCCTAGGAGCCCAAAAGTGCTGAGTTGCTCAAAATCGTATTTATCAACCGATTTTCGCCAAATAAACTGCATTGTGGGGTGGCACAAATAGATTCATGAAGATTGCCACCAAAATTAGGCTCCTCACCCTCCCAAAATTGGGCACCCTAGGAGCCCAAAAGTGCTGAGTTGCTCAAAATCGCATTTATCAACCGATTTTCGCCAAATAAACTGCATTGTGGGGTGGCACAAATAGATTCATGAAGATTGCCACCAAAATTAGGCTTCTCACCCTCCCAAAATTGGGCACCCTAGGAGTCCAAAAGTGCTGAGTTGCTCAAAATCGTATTTATCAATCGATTTTCGCCAAACTGCATTGTGGGGTGGCACAAATAGATTCATGAAGATTGCCACCAAAATTAGGCTCCTCACCATCCCAAAATTGGGCACCCTAGGAGCTTAAAAGTGCTGAGTTGCTCAAAATCGTATTTATCAACAGATTTTCGCCAAATAAACTTCATTGTGGGGTGGCACAAATAGATTCATGAAGATTGCCACCAAAATTAGGCTCCTCACCCTCCCAAAATTGGGCACCCTAGGAGCCCAAAAGTGCTGAGTTGCACAAAATCGTATTTATCGACCGATTTTCGCCAAATAAACTGCATGGTGGGGTGGCACAAATAAATTCATGAAGATTGCCACCAAAATTAGGCTCCTCACCCTCGCAAAATTGGGCACCCTAGGAGCCCAAAAGTGCTGAGTTGCTCAAAATCGTATTTATAAACCGATTTTCGCCAAATAAACTGCATTGTGGGGTGGCACAAATAGATTCATGAAGATTGCCACCAAAATTAGGCTCCTCAACATCCCAAAATTGGGCACCCTAGGAGCCTAAAAGTGCTGAGTTGCTCAAAATCGCATTTATCAACCTATTTTCGCCAAATAAACTGCATTGTGGGGTGGCACAAATAGATTCAGGAAGATTGCCACTCAAATTAGGTACCTCACCCTCCCAAAATTGGGCAACCTAGGAGCCCAAAAGTGCTGAGTTGCTCAAAATCGTATTTATCAACCGATTTTCGCCAAATAAACTGCATTGTGGGGTGGCACAAATAGATTCATGAAGATTGCCGCCAAAATTAGGCTCCTCACCATCCCAAAATTGGGCACCCTAGGAGCCTAAAAGTGCTGAGTTGCTCAAAATCGTATTTATCAACCGATTTTGGCCAAATAAACTGCATTGTGGGGTGGCACAAATAGATTCATGAAGATTGCCACCAAATTTAGGCTCCTCACCCTCCCAAAATTGGGCACCCTAGGAGCCCAAAAGTGCTGAGTTGCTCAAAATCGTATTTATCAACCGATTTTCGCCAAATAAACTGCATTGTGGGGTGGCACAAATAGATTCATGAAGATTACCACCAAAATTAGGCTCCTCACCCTCCCAAAATGGGGCACCCTAGGAGTCCAAAAGTGCTGAGTTGCTCAAAATCGTATTTATCAACCGATTTTCGCCAAATAAACTGCATTGTGGGGTGGCACAAATAGATTCATGAAGATTGCCACAAAAATTAGGCTCCTCACCCTCCCAAAATTGGGCACCGTAGGAGCCCAAAAGTGCTGAGTTGCTCAAAATCGTATTTATCAACCGATTTTCGCCAAATAAACTGCATTGTGGGGTGGCACAAATAGATTCATGAATATTGCCACCAAAATTAGGCTCCTCACCCTCCCAAAATTGGGCACCCTAGGAGCCCAAAAGTGCTGAGTTGCTCAAAATCAACCGATTTTCGCCAAATAAACTGCATTGTGGGGTGGCACAAATAGATTCATGAAGATTGCCACCCAAATTAGGTACCACACCCTCCCAAAATTGGGCACCCTAGGAGCCCAAAAGTGCTGAGTTGCTCAAAATCAACCGATTTTCGCCAAATAAACTGCATTGTGGGGTGGCACAAATAGATTCATGAAGATTGCCACCAAAATTAGGCTCCTCATCCTCCCAAAATTGGGCACCCTAGGAGCCCAAAAGTGCTGAGTTGCTCAAAATCGCATTTATCAACCGATTTTCGCCAAACAAACTGCATTGTGGGGTGGCACAAATAGATTCATGAAGATTGCCACCCAAATTAGGTACCTCACCCTGCCAAAATTGGGCACCCTAGGAGCCCAAATGTGCTGAGTTGCTCAAAATCGTATTTATCAACCGATTTTCGCCAAATAAACTGCATTGTGAGGTGGCACAAATAGATTCGTGAAGATTGCCACTAAAATTAAGCTCCTCACCCTCCCAAAATTGGGCACCCTAGGAGCCCAAAAGTGCTGAGTTGCTCAAAATCGCATTTATCAACCGATTTTCGCCAAATAAACTGCATTATGGGGTGGCACAAATAGATTCATGAAGATTGCCACCCAAATTAGGTACCTCACCCTCCCAAAATTGGGCACCTTAGGAGCCCAAAAGTGCTGAGTTGCTCAAAATCGTATTTATCAACCGATTTTCGCCAAATAAACTGCACTGTGGGGTGGCACAAATAGATTCATGAAGATTGCCACCAAAATTAGGCTCCTCACCCTCCCAAAATTGGGCACCCTAGGAGCCCAAAAGTGCTGAGTTGCTCAAAATCGTATTTATCAACCGATTTTCGCCAAATAAACTGCATTGTGGGGTGGCACAAATAGATTCATGAAGATTGCCACCCAAATTAGGTACCTCACCTTCCCAAAATTGGGCACCCTAGGAGCCCGAAAGTGCTGAGTTGCTCAAAATCAACCGATTTTCGCCAAATAAACTGCATTGTGGGGTGGCACAAATAGATTCATGAAGATTGCCACCCAAATTAGGTACCTCACCCTCCCAAAATTGGGCACCCTAGGAGCCCAAAAGTGCTGAGTTGCTCAAAATCAACCGATTTTCGCCAAATAAACTGCATTGTGGGGTGGCACAAATAGATTCATGAAGATTGCCACCAAAATTAGGCTCCTCATCCTCCCAAAATTGGGCACCCTAGGAGCCCAAAAGTGCTGAGTTGCTCAAAATCGCATTTATCAACCGATTTTCGCCAAACAAACTGCATTGTGGGGTGGCACAAATAGATTCATGAAGATTGCCACCCAAATTAGGTACCTCACCCTCCCAAAATTGGGCACCCTAGGAGCCCAAAATGCTGAGTTGCTCAAAATCGTATTTATCAACCGATTTTCGCCAAATAAACTGCATTGTGGGGTGGCACAAATAGATTCATGAAGATTGCCACCAAAATTAGGCTCCTCACCCTCCCAAAATTGGGCACCCTAGGAGCCCAAAAGTGCTGAGTTGCTCAAAATCGCATTTATCAACCGATTTTCGCCAAATAAACTGCATTGTGGGGTGGCACAAATAGATTCATGAAGATTGCCACCCAAATAAGGTACCTCACCCTCCCAAAATTGGGCACCTTAGGAGCCCAAAAGTGCTGAGTTGCTCAAAATCGTATTTATCAACCGATTTTCGCCAAATAAACTGCACTGTGGGGTGGCACAAATAGATTCATGAAGATTGCCACCCAAATTAGGTACCTCACCCTCCCAAAATTGGGCACCTTAGGAGCCCAAAAGTGCTGAGTTGCTCAAAATCGTATTTATCAACCGATTTTCGCCAAATAAACTGCATTGTGGGGTGGCACAAATAGATTCATGAAGATTGCCACCCAAATTAGGTACCTCACCCTCCCAAAATTGGGCACCCTAGGAGCCCAAAAGTGCTGAGATGTTCAAAATCGCATTTATCAACCGATTTTCGCCAAATAAACTGCATTGTGGGGTGGCACAAATAGATTCATGAAGATTGCCACCAAAATTAGGCTCCTCACCCTCCCAAAATTGGGCACCCTAGGAGTCCAAAAGTGCTGAGTTGCTCAAAATCGTATTTATCAACCGATTTTCGCCAAACTGCATTGTGGGGTGGCACAAATAGATTCATGAAGATTGCCACCAAAATTAGGCTCCTCACCATCCCAAAATTGGGCACCCTAGGAGCTTAAAAGTGCTGAGTTGCTCAAAATCGTATTTATCAACAGATTTTCGCCAAATAAACTTCATTGTGGGGTGGCACAAATAGATTCATGAAGATTGCCACCAAAATTAGGCTCCTCACCCTCCCAAAATTGGGCACCCTAGGAGCCCAAAAGTGCTGAGTTGCACAAAATCGTTTTTATCGACCGATTTTCGCCAAATAAACTGCATGGTGGGGTGGCACAAATAAATTCGTGAAGATTGCCACCAAAATTAGGCTCCTCACCCTCGCAAAATTGGGCACCCTAGGAGCCCAAAAGTGCTGAGTTGCTCAAAATCGTATTTATAAACCGATTTTCGCCAAATAAACTGCATTGTGGGGTGGCACAAATAGATTCATGAAGATTGCCACCAAAATTAGGCTCCTCACCCTCCCAAAATTGGGCACCCTAGGAGCCTAAAAGTGCTGAGTTGCTCAAAATCGCATTTATCAACCTATTTTCGCCAAATAAACTGCATTGTGGGGTGGCACAAATAGATTCAGGAAGATTGCCACTCAAATTAGGTACCTCACCCTCCCAAAATTTGGCAACCTAGGAGCCCAAAAGTGCTGAGTTGCTCAAAATCGTATTTATCAACCGATTTTCGCCAAATAAACTGCATTGTGGGGTGGCACAAATAGATTCATGAAGATTGCCGCCAAAATTAGGCTCCTCACCATCCCAAAATTGGGCACCCTAGGAGCCTAAAAGTGCTGAGTTGCTCAAAATCGTATTTATCAACCGATTTTGGCCAAATAAACTGCATTGTGGGGTGGCACAAATAGATTCATGAAGATTGCCACCAAAATTAGGCTCCTCACCCTCCCAAAATTGGGCACCCTAGGAGCCCAAAAGTGCTGAGTTGCTCAAAATCGTATTTATCAACCGATTTTCGCCAAATAAACTGCATTGTGGGGTGGCACAAATAGATTCATGAAGATTGCCACCAAAATTAGGCTCCTCACCCTCCCAAAATGGGGCACCCTAGGAGTCCAAAAGTGCTGAGTTGCTCAAAATCGTATTTATCAACCGATTTTCGCCAAATAAACTGCATTGTGGGGTGGCACAAATAGATTCATGAAGATTGCCACAAAAATTAGGCTCCTCACCCTCCCAAAATTGGGCACCCTAGGAGCCCAAAAGTGCTGAGTTGCTCAAAATCGTATTTATCAACCGATTTTCGCCAAATAAACTGCATTGTGGGATGGCACAAAGAGATTCATGAATATTGCCACCAAAATTAGGCTCCTCACCCTCCCAAAATTGGGCACCCTAGGAGCCCAAAAGTGCTGAGTTGCTCAAAATCAACCGATTTTCGCCAAATAAACTGCATTGTGGGGTGGCACAAATAGATTCATGAAGATTGCCACCCAAATTAGGTACCTCACCCTCCCAAAATTGGGCACCCTAGGAGCCCAAAAGTGCTGAGTTGCTCAAAATCAACCGATTTTCGCCAAATAAACTGCATTGTGGGGTGGCACAAATAGATTCATGAAGATTGCCACCAAAATTAGGCTCCTCATCCTCCCAAAATTGGGCACCCTAGGAGCCCAAAAGTGCTGAGTTGCTCAAAATCGCATTTATCAACCGATTTTCGCCAAACAAACTGCATTGTGGGGTGGCACAAATAGATTCATGAAGATTGCCACCCAAATTAGGTACCTCACCCTGCCAAAATTGGGCACCCTAGGAGCCCAAATGTGCTGAGTTGCTCAAAATCGTATTTATCAACCGATTTTCGCCAAATAAACTGCATTGTGAGGTGGCACAAATAGATTCATGAAGATTGCCACTAAAATTAAGCTCCTCACCCTCCCAAAATTGGGCACCCTAGGAGCCCAAAAGTGCTGAGTTGCTCAAAATCGCATTTATCAACCGATTTTCGCCAAATAAACTGCATTGTGGGGTGGCACAAATAGATTCATGAAGATTGCCACCCAAATTAGGTACCTCACCCTCCCAAAATTGGGCACCTTAGGAGCCCAAAAGTGCTGAGTTGCTCAAAATCGTATTTATCAACCGATTTTCGCCAAATAAACTGCACTGTGGGGTGGCACAAATAGATTCATGAAGATTGCCACCAAAATTAGGCTCCTCACCCTCCCACAATTGGGCACCCTAGGAGCCCAAAAGTGCTGAGTTGCTCAAAATCGTATTTATCAACCGATTTTCGCCAAATAAACTGCATTGTGGGGTGGCACAAATAGATTCATGAAGATTGCCACCCAAATTAGGTACCTCACCTTCCCAAAATTGGGCACCCTAGGAGCCCGAAAGTGCTGAGTTGCTCAAAATCGTATTTATCAACCGATTTTCGCCAAATAAACTGCACTGTGGGGTGGCACAAATAGATTCATGAAGATTGCCACCAAAATTAGGCTCCTCACCCTCCCAAAATTGGGCACCCTAGGAGCCCAAAAGTGCTGAGTTGCTCAAAATCGTATTTATCAACCGATTTTCGCCAAATAAACTGCATTGTGGGGTGGCACAAATAGATTCATGAAGATTGCCACCCAAATTAGGTACCTCACCTTCCCAAAATTGGGCACCCTAGGAGCCCGAAAGTGCTGAGTTGCTCAAAATCAACCGATTTTCGCCAAATAAACTGCATTGTGGGGTGGCACAAATAGATTCATGAAGATTGCCACCCAAATTAGGTACATCACCCTCCCAAAATTGGGCACCCTAGGAGCCCAAAAGTGCTGAGTTGCTCAAAATCAACCGATTTTCGCCAAATAAACTGCATTGTGGGGTGGCACAAATAGATTCATGAAGATTGCCACCAAAATTAGGCTCCTCATCCTCCCAAAATTGGGCACCCTAGGAGCCCAAAAGTGCTGAGTTGCTCAAAATCGCATTTATCAACCGATTTTCGCCAAACAAACTGCATTGTGGGGTGGCACAAATAGATTCATGAAGATTGCCACCCAAATTAGGTACCTCACCCTCCCAAAATTGGGCACCCTAGGAGCCCAAAATGCTGAGTTGCTCAAAATCGTATTTATCAACCGATTTTCGCCAAACAAACTGCATTGTGGGGTGGCACAAATAGATTCATGAAGATTGCCACCCAAATTAGGTACCTCACCCTCCCAAAATTGGGCACCTTAGGAGCCAAAAAGTGCTGAGTTGCTCAAAATCGTATTTATCAACCGATTTTCGCCAAATAAACTGCACTGTGGGGTGGCACAAATAGATTCATGAAGATTGCCACCAAAATTAGGCTCCTCACCCTCTCAAAATTGGGCACCCTAGGAGCCCAAAAGTGCTGAGTTGCTCAAAATCGTATTTATCAACCGATTTTCGCCAAATAAACTGCATTGTGCAGTGGCACAAATAGATTCATGAAGATTGCCACCCAAATTAGGTACCTCACCCTCCCAAAATTGGGCACCCTAGGAGCCCAAAAGTGCTGAGTTGCTCAAAATCAACCGATTTTCGCCAAATAAACTGCATTGTGGGGTGGCACAAATAGATTCATGAAGATTGCCACCAAAATTAGGCTCCTCATCCTCCCAAAATTGGGCACCCTAGGAGCCCAAATGTGCTGAGTTGCTCAAAATCGCATTTATCAACCGATTTTCGCCAAATAAACTGCATTGTGGGGTGGCACAAATACATTCATGAAGATTGCCACCCAAATTAGGTACCTCACCCTCCCAAAATTGGGCACCCTAGGAGCCCAAAAGTGCTGAGTTGCTCAAAATCGTATTTATCAACCGATGTTCGCCAAATAAACTGCACTGTGGGGTGGCACAAATAGATTCATGAAGATTGCCACCAAAATTAGGCTCCTCACCCTCCCAAAATTGGGCACCCTAGGAGCCCAAAAGTGCTGAGTTGCTCAAAATCGCATTTATCAACCGATTTTCGCCAAATAAACTGCATTGTGGGGTGGCACAAATAGATTCATGAAGATTGCCACCCAAATTAGGTGCCTCACCCTCCCAAAATTGGGCACCTTAGGAGCCCAAAAGTGCTGAGCTGCTCAAAATCGTATTTATCAACCGATTTTCGCCAAATAAACTACATTGTTGGTGGCACATACTCGATACTGATCCTATGCCAGTTCACTCCATCGACTTTTTGGCATATTGGAAAATGTCCTCTTTTACCAATAATATCCATTTTTCATGGTTATCGTGTTCAAAAGCTGTAAAAATAATGTCAAGCACAAACAAAATCTCAATTTCTGTACTTAAATCATTAAAGATGTAATTAAATAAAAAATATATGCACTTTTCATTACAATATCTCAACTAAAACGTAAAACAGGTAATCAGATATACTTGGTGCTTAGTAAACTTTGAGTAGTATATATGCCTTTTCTGGTTGTTTAAAAAAAGTGTGCTGCTTCCTGTATGAATATCTGTAAATACTGTTAATGAAAATCCATTTCTGATTTGTTTAAAACTATTTTACTCCCAAAAATAAGCGTCCAAAAATTCTCTTTCTATATAGTTTTTTCCCTGATACTTTAACTCTTTTCACACAGACTTAAATTTACTGGGTGCAGTAAATTCTGCTTATCTAGTATAATATATTAATTTCTAAGTTTGAATTGTTCCCTGGACACTGACTTCCAGATTACAACAACAGCAAAACTATCGGTAAGCTAATATATTCAATATTGATGTTTTCGGGACAATTCGTAAACGATGGGCACTGTCGTACAACTTTTCCACATTTTGCGAGAAGGGCTATATCTATCGCCAAATCCCACATCTCCCCGTCTGCTTCATTTCGAGCCAGACATTTAGGTTATGAACCACTAAAAAAATCCCATTGAACACAGTGCTAACCTTTGACTCTCTGTACAACTCACCAAGTTGTTTTGCAAAAAAATAAATATATATCCACAAAGTATATCATCTCTTGAAAAAAAAAAAAATGAAAAAAAATATATATTGCCACACTGAATTTCAATTTAAAATTCGAATTTTCACTACTACCCTATGGTCCTGCACTGAATGGCCTTGACACTTTTTTTTCATGCCTCTTGTTTTTGAGAGATTCTCACACATTCCGGCAAAAAATTGCAAACAAACTTTTTAAACCTTCCTAAAGAGGACAAAATTTTTTTTTAATTAATGGTTTCAAATCCCACTGATATTGAACCAATCAGCCAATCGGGCCTATTTAATCCTACTCACAACTTTGGGTGTTAAATTTTCCATGTCACGTGTTCACCAATCTAGTGGTTCATAACCATAACTGCGTTGGATTGATTGTTGGATATCTGTTAAATTGGCGAATCTAATGCGACTGAAAATACGACTGAGGCCTAAGGATCTACAAGTAAACCGAAACGACTCATCTAAAATAGGATTCAGGTGGTCTGTCTGCGAAAAATAGTTCGAAAACATTCCATATTCGTTCGTTGATGCCCTGCAGAGCTGAATGGAATAGAGAACTGACCACTAAGGCACCATGACAGTTAAAGTACAACCCCCGAGATTGGCGGAAACGGAGTCAGCCCATCCCTCTTTCATCTCATTTTATTAGTATCCTGCCCTATCCAATAAAGTTATTTTATGAAAAATAACTGCCTTAACCCAACTAGCCGTGTGAGCTCCCACATACAGAAACACAGTTCGCACGTTCGCCACACGTTTTGTTTATGTCTTCAAAGTTAGGAATGAAGAACAGTTCGTGAAATTGCACCCTTCTCAGTTGAATTTTGTATAGGTTTCACTTGTGAAAGGAATTGATGCGTCGCAAAGATGGGCGATTGAGTGGGTGCGGGGAGGGGGGGGGGGGGTATTGGTTTTTCTGTGATCCTCGGGTCTCAACTGATCAAATACTGTATTTGCATCATCATTCATGACACGTTTTGATGATGTATTTGAAATATTAGGCAGAACTAAAGATAAAGATTCCAGTGTTCTTTGAAATTTATATTTAGATATTTAAAATACAGGACTGTAGCCGAGACGCGACGTCTTTATTTAATCTTAAAATTAACGCCTCTCTATTGCTGAGTGGCGCAAGTGTGGGATGATCTTCGATGCGGGAACTTCGTGGCCTCGCCCTTCTCTAATACTACGAAGAGACCTTTAGCCTGCACGGAGATTGGCAGCCATTTTACGTCCCCGCCCGATGGACGGTACGCTGTGACAGCATCAACCCCACAGTTGATGCTTACCGAGAGGATTCGAGCACCTCGAGAACTTTCCCCAACCAGGGATCGATCCCAGGAACTCTGTCATGAGAGACCAGCGCACTTGTCCACCGGGCCACTCGTGATGTCTCCTTGAATGAGCCTCTACCGTACCGGCACTCCAAATTGATCATTTTGGATCCTAGTATATGCGGACCGTACCGGACTCCCGTTGTTGTTTGGTAACAAAATAGCCACCTGAAACGGTACTTGTGTATGCGGTTCGGTTCTGCACCCGGATTGATCTTAGGTGGTCTGCCTTCTACTATGTCGTATGTCCAGTGTTCTATTTTTGACCAATAGGCGTATAGGGCATTTTAACGCTTTTCGAGTATATATTCGCTAGTGAAGGGTTACTGCAAGTTTGTAGCAGATATCAAACATGTTTGATAAATTGCTAAGAAAATGAAAAATTCGGTAAGGCACTGTGGCTTTGTAACAAGCAGATATTATATCTCCTGGGTCTGACTTTGGGTGTAACAAAGTGCCATTTTGAAGGCTTCAGCGTTCCGGATAGCGCATTGTTGTTCCCAAATGGAGCCGAACGTCATTCATATCAAACAACTAGGGTATGATTTTTTAATTTTGTTCTGCGGATATCCGAAAATAGTTCGAGCATAGATCGTCTTGTTTCTTTAATATTGGGCACACAATGGCGGCTATTAATGACGAGTTAACGTGAGATGAGAAGATTTTAGGGGCTACTTCTTTAATATTCGGAAGCGGCTGGAATAGTAAAGAAGTAGCCTCAAAATTGGTCTGAGAGAGGTCATTTTTCAAACATTTTTTGTGGCAGGGCCGGATTTACAAATTGGCAGACTGGATGGAGAGCCCAGGGTACCACATTTGTCCCCCCCCCCCCCCCCGCCCCACATTAAAGTTCGTCTTTCGAGGAACATAATATGACAAAATACCCTGCCAAATTGCCAAAGAATTTTTTCATATTATGTTCCTCGAAAGACGCACTGCATGCACTGTCATTGTTTTCTCTCCCCCACATAATCGATGGCAACAATTCGAAAAACAGGGATTTTGGGTGTTATAGTCGGACCAATGTTTGGTTCATTCCGTCGCCCCTGAGATATATTCTATCACTACGTGCCTTAAATCGTAATGGGCAGGCATCTGTCAGGAGCGACTTGGATCTCAGATTGCGACGAGAGTGTTCCCGAAACCACTCTCCGGGTTAATTCGTAGGTCATGTAGAAACGTATAGATCCCAAAACGGAGCGTTGTGTCCTGAACTAACGCCGTATTGCAATACCACCGGGGTTTCCCGAACTAGAGACAAATTGCAATCTCCCTCTTAACCTCCCCGGACCTACTCAGACCGTTTTATACTAGTACTGCGGGGGCCGTCCGCTCCGCTCTGCTGTGCGATCCATTCCTGGGCCGGTATTTTGCTGCCCGAACCGCAACACTACTTGCCCCCCCCCCCCCAATCCAAATCGGATACAACAGACCCCATTTGTATGTCTGACTGTGTATGTGTGACACAAGTCAAAGAATGAAAATTAAAGCTAGTCTGGTGACTCAGGCATGAAAGTGCCTGATTACAAGCGAAGCGAATCGATATCTAAGATTCATATTCATGCTGACTGAAAAACGACCCCTCCCCTCCCAACACATGCCATATATATAGAATCCTCACTGAAATGAAGACAGGTTGTGTTAGAAGCATAACTGTAAGCAGTAATGGGACCGGAGAGGGGAGAGTGTGGGTAGTAGGTGGGTCCATACCAATTCGAATCTGCATGGAACAGATTTTTTAATTGCAGGAGTCAGGCCTGTTGTTAAATGGTGGTCTAGTGAGCTGCAAGATGTTCACAGAGGGCGTCATGTGGTGTTGATATTGAAATAATAGCTTGACAGGCTTCAACTGTGCTTGGGGAGGGGATTATTTCATCCGTGCCTTGCTGTTCTAGGGCCCCGAACTTTGTTATGCCCCCTCCTCTCAGAGATACCGTTTCGAGATGACTCGATATCTTATTGAAGACAGTTAGCTGAAAATTGGCACCATGGATTGTACCCCATTGGTATCGATGCCATGAAGTTGTTTTTTACTGCCACTGAATAATGTATGGTGTGGTGTCTCTCGATGTAATTGGAGTATATTTTCCAGCACGGACTCTGCGTGCAGAATCCTTGTTTTTGTGTCACACTCAACCTACTCCCGTCTCTATTCTCTGCATTCCAAAGCCTGTTCTTCTAAAATGACACTGTTTGGTATCGCTTACGGGAAATCGTTTTTCTGAGTCCAGTGGCGGAGTCTGGATTTCAAATTGGGGGGGGGGGGGGAGGGGGGGGGGAGGGCCAGCGATTTTTTTGGGGGGGGGGGAGGGGTGGAGGCAAATTTCAAAGTCTTTGCACGATATGCTGAAGGCATATCTCGGAGGTTGAGCAGGATGAGGATATAGAAGGGAGTGTACCCATTCTATAGGCGAGAGTCTGGGTGTGTTTCCCTCGGAAAATTTTTAAGCATTGAGAGTGATTCTGAGACTATTTTGCTGCTTTTCTGCTGAAAAGATTTTTGAAGGAAATAAATAACCTGTGTTCTAGACGAACAATGCCAATTTGATAATTTTGTACAGAAGTCCAGTTAGTGGTAAATCCATATATTATCTCTGATGGCATTTATATATTTATATTCTTGCCTCCACTCACCCTCCAGATGTGATTTAATTACTTGTTGGCAATTTAAAGTCTTATAGAATTAGGTATTTCATAGATGTATTGGAAAGAACTGGACACAAATATTTAGGTCCATGCATGCAATCGCCAACACAATCTTCCTGCAATTTTCAGAGGAAGTGGCACAGTAACATTGGAGGGGGGGGGGGGGGGAGGAGCTCCGCCACTGACTGAGTAGATAAAATCAGTTTGGCCTAAACGTAAAACGAGATCGATGTGAGTAGTATAGAATGTATGGGTCGTCCCTTATTGGCCGGACCCCGGAAGTGACGTAATGTCACGTGACCCAGTGGCACCATGTTGTGTTGTTATGGTAACCGGCTTGAGTGGCCATATTGTGACGTCATCCCCACAGTGATGCGTGGTGTTAGTGCGCAAGCGCAGTGGGTGTTGTTAGAGTGATACGTGTTTCCGTCGTCCATTTTGTAGACAGGAGGCCGCCATCTTGGTTTCTATAGTAGCACGTGGTTGCTAGGTGATCCAAAGGCTGACAAGACAGGGGTATGTTCGGGGGGTATGTTCCTTTGTACAAGAGTATTTTCCCCGATTCGTAGAATTACCCAAATAAACCCGACAAGTTTTACTCTTTTGAATTATCTGCTTCTATCTATATATGCAGTAGGTTTCGTCTCCGTGACAAAGTTTCCTTGGTCCTGGCGTATACTCCAGTAGAGTAGAAGGGCCTTTCAGTTGGAACAGTTTTAGCTTTTTGATACTATTTTTAGCTTTTCTGGTCTGTTCTTGTAGTTCTGACCCTATTCCATGTACTCTTGTTTCGTTTATCTAGATCACCCAAGCAGTTCACTTTACTGGCGTTAACTAACCAATCAGATTGCTTCATTTCCCATAATCTGTATGATGAGTTATCTCCCTTGTGTATATCAAAAGCCTTTATCATTCCAAAACCCAGTAAGCTTCGAGTTGTTATTGAAGTCATGGCTCGAACGACTCGAAGCCCAGCGAGCAAATGAGCTTTAGAGTAATTGCTCGTTCAAGTGACTTGACATACTGCTCGTCGACTCATTTCGGTTTTTGAAGATACCTATGGCCTGGTATTGTATTATTATTTGAGAAGACCTTTTATAGGGTACTTACCTAAGGATACTGTTACTTGTTTGGCCCAGCCTTCTATGCCATCCCAGGACATACCTATCCCCAAATTCCCCTTACAAGGTAAAGAGCCAAGAGAGTAATTGCTCCATGAGCAATTGCTCAAACGACTCGAAACCCATCGAGCAAATGAGCCTTAGAGCAATTGCTCAATCGAGTGACTCCACATACTGCCTGAATGACTACAAGTCCATCGAACAAATGAGCTAACCAGTACTTGCTCGTTTGAGTGACTCGGACATACGACTCTTCGAGTTCTGTCAGAAAAAGGGGTGCTTAAGTCCAGTCCTTTTCAAAAAGGGAGGATTCCGTAAGTAGGATTTTCCCCAAATAAGCCAAAGGGCCAAGAGAGTAATTGTTCCATGAGCAATTGCTCGAACGACTCGAAGCCCACCGAACAAATGAGCTATAGAGTAATTGCTCGATCGAGTGACTCCACCTACTGCTCTTAGCCTCATCTGGGTATTTTAGAATTCCTATTGTATTGGACTATTGGAGGACGCTTGCTGTAAAAACCGTTATGCTACATCTGGGTACTTTTGTTGGGACAGTAGATAAAAAACAAACAACAATATATACATAACATTTCATTCATTTTTATTCGAGTATACAATTCAATTTCTCAAGGTTTCAGTTTTACCTTGAAAAATTGAATCTGAGCTTATGCCATGGCCCGTGGTCCGTCTGTCCGTCAACAATTCAATGCGGCTCAGGTTAGAGGTATTTATGAACAGATCTTTACGAAACTTCTTGAGCACCTTTGTTATCATCGTGGGACGAGAACAGGTGTTTAAGGGTGCGGTCCGAAATTCAGGATTGCCACCAGTAGCCATTTTGTACTGTAGTTAGTGCAATCAGTTTTATGTACAGAACTTTTCTATGAAACTTCTGATTCGAATAAATTTTTGTGAATATTCAGTAACATGGAATACATCATATATAATAAGGGTTTTTTTCTCATACATAAATTATGCAAATTAGATGAACTTTGAATATTTCAGCTCTACTTATATACTGTAAGTGCACATGTCAATACAGCTACGGCTGGAGGCTGTAGTTATGAACCGATCTTCACGAAACCTCTTAAATACCTTTGTTATCACCTTGGGAAGAGAACGAGTGTTTTGGGGTGCGGTCTGAAATTCAAGATGGCTGCCGGCGGCCATTTTGTACCAAAGTTCGGTACAATCAGTTTTTGGTACAGAACTTCTATATGAAGGTTCTGATTTGAATAAATTTTTGAATGAACGTTTAGTAACATGGAATACATCACATATAATACGGGTTTTTTTCTCGTGCAGAAATTATGCAAATCAGATGAACTTTGATTTATTCAGTGCTACTTATACACAGTAAGTGCACATGTCAATATGGCTCGGGCTAGAGGCTGTATTTTTTAACCGATCTTCATGAAACGCCTTGGGTACCTTTGTTACCACCTTGGGACGAGAACGAGTGTTCCTGGGTGCCGTTGAAAATTCAAGATGGCTGCCAGTGGTCATTTGGTACCGATATTAGGTCCAATCAGTTTTTTGTACACAGCTTCTATACGGCTCAGGCTATAGGCGATATTTATGAACCGATCTCCACGAAACTTATTGGGTACCTTTGTTATCACCCTGGGACAGAAACGAGTGTTTGGGGTACCTTTGTTATCACTGTGCTATTAGAACAAATATTTTGGGGTTCAGTCAGACCCACTCTGGGACTCAAAGATTTCTTTTCTAGTTTAGCATCTGACTGTCGCCCACCTTTACAATACTTTACCTATACATTTGTTACAGTCTACGGTCAGCGTTTATGTACAGACCGTTACAATACTTTATATGCATCTTTGTTATCAAGTCATTACCTAGATGTTTGCCATTGCTGTGTCACATACTATACATGTACATGTCTTACACAAGTTGAGCTACAGAGTCATTGACACTTTCATTGTCTTTGTACTTCTTCTCGCATGGGCTAGCCATTTCATCTTCTTGTGAGTTCGAGCTTCTTCCCAATGCCTGGCTAGGTTCTTGATAGAACACGTTCTCGCATTGATATCTGGTAATCTGGCTTTGTTGGTTGCTTTAATGTCCTGTCTGGCATCTTTGGGTTCCTCTTTCTTGTCTTTTAGCTATTTCATAGTGGCAACATCAGTCTTCTGAACATCAGTCTTCGTTTCAGTAGTAACTTCATTTGTGGGTTGAGAGGAAACAGCGTTCTTGTTTGTATTGGAAGCATCGTTCTTGTTTTGGTTCCACTTTAAATCTTCTTTATGTTGATTCGTGATTTGAGTGGAAACATCGTTCTTGGTTTGGTTCCTCTTTAAATCTTCATTCGTAATTCGAGTAGAAACTTCAGACTGATTCGTTACTTCGTTCTTAGTGAAAACATCTTTCTTTGTTTCAGTAGAAACTTAAGACTGATTCGTAGTGGTAACTTCATTCCTGTTTGTATTGGAAGCATCAGTCAGTTCTTCTGTCTTTCTTCTCTTGGTTGCAGTGGCAACTTCGGTTGTTAATGATCGGCCAGTATCCATACATCTTTGTTTCTTTCCACCAGCACCCATGTCTAGATTTTTTCTCTTGGCTGCATTTACCACACGATTCACTTGAGCCAGTTCTCGGAAGTCAGCTTTAATCCAGCATCATTCTTGAAGATCTGTATATGTAAGTCATTTTTGAGTCTGGGCACTGTTGTTGACACACCCTTCGACGTTCAAAACGGAAATGAGTTTATTTTTATACTAACACTCCTTTTATACTTTTTTCTCTCTCTCTCAGTCTCTCTAATCTTCTTCTTCTTCTTCGTCATCATCTTCTACTCTGAATGAGTAGTTTGTCATAAGGTTGTCGAACAGAAATCTTCGTTTTTCCAAGGCATATTTCTGGGATTCTTCAAAGTCTTCAAAGTCAAAATCCTCTTCTTCACGAAGACGCTTAGCAGTTTCTTGAATTGTCTTGTGAATTGAGTCGTTGGAAAAAATTCTAATGTACACAAGGGCATCAATGTATTTTTCAGTAATGGCTTCTCTGACACTATTTTGAAGTTCTCTATTTGCTGTTTCAGCTGCATCTTCTCTATCCATTCCATCCTCGAAATATTTGTTCACGAGGTTGTCAAAATCGTCTTGGTGTTTGTCATCGGCATTTTGAACGATAGTTCCAATCACAGAAACGTCTTCTTCTTCTTCGTCTTCTTCTTCATATTCCATATCTTCTGCGAGTTCCGACGACTCATCGGTGTCCAAATCTCTTGACCATTTTTT
Organism: Pictodentalium vernedei; assembly: GCA_031216915.1. Lineage (NCBI taxonomy): Eukaryota > Metazoa > Mollusca > Scaphopoda > Dentaliida > Dentaliidae > Pictodentalium > Pictodentalium vernedei. The sequence continues at coordinate 519,056,657 of CM062297.1, forward strand.
GGTGCACAACTGGATTGCATTGTGTCCGCTCTCTTCGAAAATCAGATTAAAAATAACAAGATTCTTACGAGCACGACCTTTTATACGCTGCAAAAATATAGGTTTTCTTTCGAACCAAAACTGGTTCTAATCTTGTCCCTGAGATGGAACCAGTTTAGTTTAAACAGTATTTATTTCAGATTAAATAAATTTACCAAGATTAGCATTCAATTTTGAGAGAATAATACATGAACTGAAGTAGATTCAGCAGTAAACTTGGAGTCTATTCAACGCAGTTGCCAAACATTTTGAAACAAAGCGAACATAAATATCTGGTATACTGGTTCTATACAGAACCAAAACTGGTTCGATATGCCAACTGTTCATATCTGCTTTGGTTAATAATGATTTGAGACAACCTCGTATAAGCTCTAAACTTACGGCTGAAACCCCCTAAATTTATGTTTAGTTTTGTTAATATTTAATGTTAATCTTTATAAATTTATTTGATTTGAAATAAATACTCTTTAAACAGAACTGGTTCCATCTCAGGGACAAGATTAGATCCAGTTTTGGTTCTAAAGAGAACCTATATTTTTTGCAGTGCAGGATATAGGACAGAACATTGAGTTTGATTAACTTTCCTAAAAATCCTCCTTTCTGTCTTCTTTTCGTATAAAAGAGTTGGTAAGGCAATTCTCCTGATCTGGTGTTTGTATGGAATCAGCTTAGCTTTCTCAGATTTGGTTATAGGTACTGCCCCCTTCAAGATATTCGAGGCACAATCACATGTACATTGTATCGAATCATCACTGTCGGTCTTGAGCATAGTCTTGGCTTCATATCGATCCGCATCAGATAGGATTCACAGTGTATCTGAATTTCTGTCTAGTCTTGTAGTCTTGCTCGCAATTTCCTTTTGTCGGTTTGGGCAAACCTCTTCTTTGTGCCTCTTCATGTTAAACTTTCGAGAAAATGTTTTTCCACAGTACTCGCAGTTATGAATCGCCATGTCTTCACTCTTTTGTGGTCGTAGAACAAATGAGCATTTGGTGTTAGTACAGCCCTTTATACCTTTTTCAGAGCTAGGACTGGGTTGATAAGCACCGAGAGAAAGCAACTCTTTCGTAATATACTTCTTTTTTAGTATCGGTAGAAATTCCATCATCGGTTAGCAGCTTCAATACATCAAATTCAGCCAAATTCAGTGGTATCTCATCTTCGAGGATGTTGGTAGTACGTTTATATAAACAGGTAATCGAATCTTCATTAGCAGTGCGGAGAACGGCATCGATTTTGTCCTTGTCAGCATCCCGTAAAAATTCTAAAAGTATTTTATTCTGGTCAGTCATTAAATCTCCAGTATCTCTCTGCTCTTCAGTTCTTCTTGGACAATGATATTCTTCATGCCTCTTCCTATTGTGTGGTTGGGTGTACAACTTAGTACAATATACAATATCAATAGTGGAGCCAACGATGGTCCTTTTCGTGTCTTCTAGCATTATCCGATCTCGAAAATGTCTTGGAACAGTATCTGCAGCGAATCGGTAACATGTCTCCACTCGACGACGGTCGGGACACAAATCAGTTTATTTTCATACCAACACCCTTTTTATAACTTTCCCAACAAAAGTACCCGGACGTAGCATGAAGTACCCGGATGTAAGGTTTCTACAACAAGTGTCCTCCAACAGTCCAGTAAAATGGGTATCCTAAAATACCCAAACAAGGCTAAGAGCAGTAGGTGGAGTCACTCAATCGAGCAATTACTCTATAGCTCATTTGTTTGACGGGCTTCGAGTCGTTCGAGCAATTGCTCATGGAGTAATTACTCTCTTGGCTCTTTGGCTTATTTGGGAAAAATCCTACTTACGGAATCCCCTTTTTTGAAAATGACTGGACTTAAACAACCCTTTTTCTGACATGAGCCAAAGAGTTGTATGTTTGAGTCTTTTGAACGAGCAAGTACTCGTTGGCTCATTTGCTCGATTTTCTTTGAGTCGTTCGAGCTGTATGTGGAGTCACTCGATTGAGCAATTGCTCTAAGGCTCATTTGCTCGATGGGTTCCAAGTCGTTCGAGCAATTGCTCATGGAGCAATTACTCTTTTGGTTCTTTAGCTTGTAAGCTTGGGGATAGGTATGTCCTAGGATAGCCAAGAAGGTTGTGCCAAACAAGGATTGGTATCCTTAGGTAAGTATCCGACAAAAGGTATCCTCAAAAAATAATACAATACCAGGCCATAGGTATCCTCAAGAACCGAAATGAGTCGATGAGCAGTATGTCTAAAGCTCATTTGCTCGATGGGCTTCGAGTCGTTCGAGCAATGACTTCAGTAACAACTCGATAGCTTATTGGGTTTGGGAATGATTTTGGCTTTTCATATACACAAGGGAGATAACTCTGCATACAGATTATGGAAAATCAAGCAATCTGGTTGGTTAGTTAGCGCCAGTAAAGTGAACTGCTTGGATGATTCAGATAAATGAAACAATAAGAGTACAAGTAATAGGGTCAGAACTAACAAGAACACACCAGTAAAGCTTAAAATAGTACCAAAAGGCTAAAACTGTTCCAACTGAAAGGCTCTTCTATTCTACTGGAGTACACTCCAGAACAAAAGAACATTGTCAGGTAGACGAAAACTATTGCATATATAGAAGCAGAGAATTCTGAAAGAATTCGATATAGTAAAACTTGTCGGGTTTATTTGGGTAATTTTTCGAATCGCGAAATTACTCACGTACAAAGGAGCATACCCTCTGGACACACCCCTGTCTTATTGTGAGCCTTTGGATCATCTAGCAACCACATTCTACCATAGAAACTAAGATGGCGTCGTCCAGTATACAAAATGGACGATGGAAATACGTATCACCCCAACAACACCCGCTACGCAGGCGCACTAACACCACGCGGTGCTGTGGGAATGACATCACAAGATGGCCGCACACGCGGGTGACCATGACCATGGCTACACAACATGGCGCCACTGGATCACGTGACATGACGTCACTTCCGGGGTCCGGGCCGGGGTCCGGCCAGTAAGGGACGATCCACACATCCCCTACTACTGATGTGAACGCGACAAGAGGTTGATCGGTTTCCAAATAAATGTATTGTTTTACGACACAAAGTAGCTTTGTTAACGCATACATCTTCTGATAGTAACTGCAATTGGTGTTATCATAAAGTGACACTGTTGCTGTGGTGACGTATTTTTATATCATAAAATCATTTCCATGGTAGGAATTTTCCTATCGGATAAACATTGAAGGTATATTATTTCAAGTAATTTTAAACTAAAACAGGGCATATCCTTTCAAATTTGCTCTCCACAGATTTAGGTTCCGAAACAGCAACAAAGTTGAATGTCATTACATTTTATATGCGCTCTTGTTGCAATTACTATTTTCTCGGCTTCCAGTGATCGATTGCGCCCAGTTTAATGACTTTGTCTACCTCTTGCTACTTCCTCCCTACTATACCTATCTGCTGCTGGCTATGTATACTGGCCCGACCTCTAATCCCAACCAAGTCATAGTACATTCAGTGTGAATCAGTCAGACGGCTTCATTTACTCTAGTCCGCATCTGTCTAAACTGTCCTTGCTTAATTGGAGACGAGACATCTCTGAGATGTTCATGTATGCAAGTGTTCAACATGTCCACGACACATACGGCGCATGCAGGATATGCCGTCGTCGTGTGCTTGCGTTCATGTCGCAAAGTACGCATAACACGCCCAGCACATGGACACACGTGTCCCTTTACAACAAAAGGTTAATCGCGTTATCCAGATTTTCAACCATGTGTCTGTGTTGTAATACATGATGTGGGTAATGTTTGGCAATTGTCTTGCTTCAGGTAATTCAATTTATCGATACTCAGTATTCTTCTGAACAATCGAGCATACCACCTAATACAACCCTTCACTGACGCGGGAATTTCAGTTTCATAGCAACCACGTATTGCCATAGGAACCATGATGGTGGTCCCCGTCATACAAAATGTACGACGAAAACACGTGCCACCATCGATTAACCATATTATTGACGTCAAAACATGGCCACTTACGCTTGATGCCATGAAAATGAACAATAAGCCATTTCTGAGGTGAACGATGTCGTCATAATTCGGTAAACATTGAAGAATTAAACTTTCATCACACACTATGAAATTGGGAAACAAAACGGTTATGTTGATAGATTGCCAATACGACCAGAAGTGCTTTCTTGGTTTTGTGGAAGCTATTTGTGAAACGGTAGCTACTTCAGTGTCATTTGTAGACATTTTATACCAGAAACACATTTCCCCGTTCGGTCTGCGTGGAATACGTTACCTTCGACACATGGCCACTGACCAGAGAGAACGTGTCAATACAGGATACGAGAAAAATCCTAAGTTGCACAGAGTTCATGTCATTAAAATCAGTTCTGTTCGCAAGGGTGGAAGGAGCAAGGAGTCACTAAGGCAGATAAATACTAGATAGTATAAAACTTATCACTGGAATCTGGTGTTATCTACTTGAAGTGATTGACGATGTTGGTCACCAGGGGAAGGAGAACAATCTTTTGTTGGCAAAGCGGCTTTTTCTGGCCTGTACGGAGAGAGAAAAATTGTGCAAAGTCAAACACTGGGAGATGAACTCGACAGAAGACCCTAACCCCACTTGATGTCGAACTCATTCTTCTTGAAACTAGTAGATAAGTGGAGTTTGAGTCTGTGGATAGTCTCAGCCTGGAGAAGTCAGCTGGTCGGTATTCATTCTGGGGAGCACAGGAGCAATGATACACAGGGAGAGTTACTTATAACCACGCTGTTTTACCGCAAGTAAGGCTCTATATGAGAATGCTATTGTATTTTACAGTTTTCCCAGTTGGCTTCATTGATCGATGTTGGAAGAGCGTGTTAAAAAATGAATTCTGTAAAATTTAGTGTGGTTGTAATTAGATTTGAATCTTCAAGAAATTTCTAGCCAGTTTTTTTAGTTTAAACAATATTTATTGAAATATCTGTATACATCCATACATCACTTTATACAAAAGAAAAATAAAACGACATAATTGTTGATACATAGAACATGGTAGGCAGTATACAGAGAATATGATAAACCCTATAGTGAAGGGGTTCGACAGAAAGCGAAGTGCTTATATTAGTCGTCTCCCTTATGTCTCCAAATTACAAGGGAAAGATGCAGTTACTGTTATTAAACGAATACTAGATATTGCTCAAAACTGTATGTAAGGCATATAGAAAGGAAGTAGAAAAAAAAAAAGAAAAAAGAACTAAAAGAGGAAATAGAATAATAATATAGATAAGAAACATGGGAAGGACAAGGGAAGAAGAAGAGAAGAAGTGGAAAGAAGAGAAGAGAGGCCAACTTGGAGACAAACGCAGCTATATACCTAAATTGTAGAAGTACTGAGCGCGGATCACAGTCAATTACAACAAGAGTCAAAACAAGTCAGAGAGCAACCACAACATACCAAGCATCCCGCAGAACCACTAGGAACCGACTTCACCTTCTTGAAAGCGCTTCGCGAGAGCCTTCCCGAAAATAATGTCAGGCAGAGGAATTTTTTATCCGAGATGGCGTTCAAGTTTGCCACCGAAGATGATTTAATGAGGTAAGCTGAAAATATCATATAGTAGGAATGCAATTTAGATTCGAGAGATTATTAGTTCCATCAACACTGGTCAAGGAGGTACTCAGTGGTCACGAGAATGGAATTTACGACCGAATCACACATGGATCACCGCCGAAGTTGCCGAATTCAGCAGAAATACTAGATCTCAACGAAAAATTTGCGACACATGCCCTACAGACAACAGAAACTAAGAAAAACAATGAGTGAGGCACAATAATCCTGGCCACGAAATACCATGATCAGACAGGGGATTGTTAGAAATAGAATGGTCGAAGTTGAAGCCCTAATTGACAAATAAGGATGGTACATATGCACAAAATGTAGAAAACACCCTTAGAATTTCCATCGGATGTCGTTTACACATCAGACGCCCTCTTCCCTTATATCAACGGGAACACTTTCTAAATTCCTGCAGCCCTCACCCCAACAATCCCCACAAGCAATGACACATTTGAGTTTGTTCTTCCCACCGAAAGATACGTTCCACATGAATTTCTACATGATAGCTTGCAAAAACAATACACGGTTTTTATCACCACATCCGGTGCTGGCTCAGCCGTTCTCTGCCCGTTATAGAAACAAGATGATCATTTTGAACTCCTCACCCCCGTTGTGTGAAATCAAAGCTTCTGTATTCAATATTTTCTATAAAACTCCTTAGAGGCGAGCTCTCAGGCTATGGTTATGGTAAAGTCCAGAGCAGTCTGTTGGGGTTCGTTTCTCGGGGAAAGGAGCGTTCTACACGGTCTACTTGTGGCGTTGATCTCCATGAACGTAACATACCGCAATCCTCGATGCACTTGTCTTCAACCAATGCAAACACTGCTTTGTTGAGTTAGTACGTTGTGGAGTCTGACATTTGCACGCCCCTGCTAGGTGGTTCTCTCTCGATACTCCAGTGTCCTCAATCGCGTTAAATCGTCCGCCACGAGGTGACCCTGACTGTTAAAAGTGTCGTTAAACCCCAATAAAAAGTTTAATTTTTCCTTTTTCCTGGATAGATCCTACTGCTGCATTGTCTTCAGCATACTACTCTTTCGCCATGTGTATCAACAAGCTACATTGCGGTAAAAAAAACCCCATATAATGTTAAGTCGCGACAACCATCGGAGCATACTGAAAGATCTAATTTCTCTGATTTGTGGCAAATGTGTTTGGTGGTTTGTCGAATGGGGGTGGGGGGGGGGGGGGTAGAGGGTCACTTGTTGGAAATCATCGTTACGTTTCTTGGTATTTGATTGTTGACAGCCGGGAAGACAGACCTGCGGGAAGAAGTGGGAACTAGTCTTGGAGATACCTCTGTTGGCGGACTAGGGTGCCCAATTTTGGGAGAGTGAGGTACCTAATTTGGGTGGCAATTTTCATGAATCTATTTGTGCCACCCCACAATGCAGTTTATTTGCCATAAATCGGTTGATGAATGCGATTTTGAGCAACTCAGCACCTTTGGGCTCCTAGGGAGCCCAATTTTGGGAGGGTGAGGTACCTAATTTGGGTGGCAATCTTTAAGAATCTATTTGTGCCACCCCACAATGCAGTTTATTTGGCGAAAATCGGTTGATAAATGCGATTTTGAGCAACTCAGCACTTTTGGGCTCCTAGGGTGCCCAATTTTGGGAGGGTGAGGAGCCTAATTTTGGTGGCAATCTTCATGAATCTATTTGTGCCACCCCACAATGCAGTTTATTTGGCGAAAATCGGTTGATAAATACGATTTTGAGCAACTCAGCACATTTGGGCTCCTAGGGTGCCCAATTTTGGGAAGGTGAGGAGCCTAATTTTGGTGGCAATCTTCATGAATCTATTTGTGCCACCCCACAATGCAGTTTATTTGGCGAAAATCGGTTGATAAATACGATTTTGAGCAACTCAGCACTTTTGGGCTCCTAGGGTGCCCAATTTTGGGATGGTGAGGAGCCTAATTTTGGTGGCAATCTTCATGAATCTATTTGTGCCACCCCACAATGCAGTTTATTTGGCGAAAATCGGTTGATAAATACGATTTTGAGTAACTCAGCACTTTTGGGCTCCTAGGGTGCCCAATTTTGGGAGGATGAGGAGCCTTATTTTGGTGGCAATCTTCATGAATCTATTTGTGCCACCCCACAATGCAGTTTATTTGGCGAAAATCGGTTGATAAATACGATTTTGAGCAACTCAGCACTTTTGGACTCCTAGGGTGCCCCATTTTGGGAGGGTGAGGAGCCTAATTTTGGTGGCAATCTTCATGAATCTATTTGTGCCACCCCACAATGCAGTTTATTTGGCCAACATCGGTTGATAAATACGATTTTGAGCAACTCAGCACTTTTAGGCTCCTAGGGTGCCCAATTTTGGGATGGTGAGGAGCCTAATTTTGGTGGCAATCTTCATGAATCTATTTGTGCCACCCCACAATGCAGTTTATTTGGCGAAAATCGGTTGATAAATACGATTTTGAGCAACTCAGCACTTTTGGGCTCCTAGAGTGCCCAATTTTGGGAGGGTGAGGATTCTAATTTTGGTGGCAATCTTCATGAATCTATTTGTGCCACCCCACAATGCAGTTTATTTGGCGAAAATCGGTTAATAAATACGATTTTGAGCAACTCAGCACTTTTGGGCTCCTAGAGCGACCAATTTTGGGAGGGTAAGGAGCCTAATTTTGGTGGCAATATTCATGAATCTATTTGTGCCACCCCACAAATGCAGTTCATTTGGCGAAAATCGGTTGATAAATACGATTTTGAGCAACTCAGCACTTTTGGGCTCCTAGGATGCCCAATTTTGGGAGGGTGAGGAGCCTAATTTTGGTGGCAATCTTCATGAATCTATTTGTGCCACCCCACAATGCAGTTTATTTGGCGAAAATCGGTTGATAAATACGATTTTGAGCAACTCAGCACTTTTGGACTCCTGGGGTGCCCTATTTTGGGAGGGTGAGGAGCCTAATTTTGGTGGCAATCTTCATGAATCTATTTGTGCCACCCCACAATGCAGTTTATTTGGCGAAAATCGGTTGATAAATACGATTTTGAGCAACTCAGCACTTTTGGGCTCCTAGGGTGCCCAATTTTGGGAGGGTGAGGAGCCTAATTTTGGTGGCAATCTTCATGAATCTATTTGTGCCACCCCACAACGCAGTTTATTTGGCCAAAATCGGTTGATAAATACGATTTTGAGCAACTCAGCACTTTAGGCTCCTATGGTGCCCAATTTTGAGATGGTGAGGAGCCTAATTTTGGTGGCAATCTTCATGAATCTATTTGTGCCACCCCACAATGCAGTTTGTTTGGCGAAAATCGGTTGATAAATACGATTTTGAGCAACTCAGCACTTTTGGGCTCCTAGGGTGCCCAATTTTGGGAGGGTGAGGTACCTAATTTGAGTGGCAATCTTCATGAATCTATTTGTGCCACCCCACAATCAGTTTATTTGGCGAAAATAGGTGGATAAATGCGATTTTGAGCAACTCAGCACTTTTGGGCTCCTAGGGTGCCCAATTTTGGGAGGGTGAGGAGCCTAATTTTGGTGGCAATCTTCATGAATCTATTTGTGCCACCCCACAATGCAGTTTATTTGGCGAAAATCGGTCGATAAATACGATTTTGTGCAACTCAGCACTTTTGGGCTCCTAGGGTGCCCAATTTTGGGAGGGTGAGGAGTCTAATTTTGGTGGCAATCTTCATGAATCTATTTGTGCCACCCCACTATGCAGTTTATTTGGCGAAAATCGGTTGATAAATACGATTTTGAGCAACTCAGCACTTTTGGGCTCCTAGGGTGCCCAATTTTGGGAGGGTGAGGAGCCTTATTTTGGTGGCAATCTTCATGAATCTATTTGTGCCACCCCACAATGCAGTTTATTTGGCGAAAATCGGTTGATAAATACGATTTTGAGCAACTCAGCACTTTTGGACTCCTAGGGTGCCCCATTTTGGGAGGGTGAGGAGCCTAATTTTGGTGGCAATCTTCATGAATCTATTTGTGCCACCCCACAATGCAGTTTATTTGGCCAACATCGGTTGATAAATACGATTTTGAGCAACACAGCACTTTTAGGCTCCTAGGGTGCCCAATTTTGGGATGGTGAGGAGCCTAATTTTGGTGGCAATCTTCATGAATCTATTTGTGCCACCCCACAATGCAGTTTGTTTGGCGAAAATCGGTTGATAAATACGATTTTGAGCAACTCAGCACTTTTGGGCTCCTAGGGTGCCCAATTTTGGGAAGGTGAGGTACCTAATTTGAGTGGCAATCTTCATGAATCTATTTGTGCCACCCCACAATGCAGTTTATTTGGCGAAAATAGGTTGATAAATGCGATTTTGAGCAACTCAGCACTTGTGGGCTCCTAGGGTGCCCAATTTTGGGAGGGTGAGGAGCCTAATTTTGGTGGCAATCTTCATGAATCTATTTGTGCCACCCCACAATGCAGTTTATTTGGAGAAAATTGGTTTATAAATACGATTTTGAGCAACTCAGCACTTTTGGGCTCCTAGGGTGCCCAATTTTGCGAGGGTGAGGAGCCTAATTTTGGTGGCAATCTTCATGAATTTATTTGTGCCACCCCACCATGCAGTTTATTTGGCGAAAATCGGTCGATAAATACGATTTTGTGCAACTCAGCACTTTTGGGCTCCTAGGGTGCCCAATTTTGGGAGGGTGAGGAGCCTAATTTTGGTGGCAATCTTCATGAATCTATTTGTGCCACCCCACAATGCAGTTTATTTGGCGAAAATCGGTTGATAAATACGATTTTGAGCAACTCAGCACTTTTGGGCTCCTAGGGTGCCCAATTTTGGGAGGGTGAGGTACCTAATTTGGGTGGCAATCTTCATGAATCTATTTGTGCCACCCCACAACGCAGTTTATTTGGCGAAAATCGGTTGATAAATACGATTTTGAGCAACTCAGCACTTTTGGGCTCCTAGGGTGCCCAATTTTGGGAGGGTGAGGAGCCTAATTTTGGTGGCAATCTTCATGAATCTATTTGTGCCACTCCACAATGCAGTTTATTTGGCGAAAATCGGTTGATAAATACGATTTTGAGCAACTCAGCACTTTTGGGCTCCTAGGGTGCCCAATTTTGGGAGGGTGAGGTACCTAATTTGGGTGGCAATCTTCATGAATCTATTTGTGCCACCCCACCATGCAGTTTATTTGGCGAAAATTGGTTGATAAATGCGATTTTGAGCAACTCAGCACTTTTGGGCTCCTAGGGTGCCCACTTTTGGGAGGGTAAGGAGCCTAATTTTGGTGGCAATCTTCATGAATCTATTTGTGCCACCCCACAATGCAGTTTATTTGGCGAAAATCGGTTGATAAATACGATTTTGAGCAACTCAGCACTTTTGGGCTCCTAGGGTGCCCAATTTTGGGAGGGTGAGGAGCCTAATTTTGGTGGCAATCTTCATGAATCTATTTGTGCCACCCCACAATGCAGTTTATTTGGCGAAAATCGGTTGATAAATACGATTTTGAGCAACTCAGCACTTTTGGGCTCCTAGGGTGCCCAATTTTGGGATGGTGAGGAGCCTAATTTTGGTGGCAATCTTCATGAATCTATTTGTGCCACCCCACAATGCAGTTTGTTTGGCGAATATCGGTTGATAAATACGATTTTGAGCAACTCAGCACTTTTGGGCTCCTAGGGTGACCAATTTTGGGAGGGTAAGGAGCCTAATTTTGGTGGCAATATTCATGATTCTATTTGTGCCACCCCACAATGCAGTTTATTTGGCCAAAATCGGTTGATAAATACGATTTTGAGCAACTCAGCACTTTTAGGCTCCTAGGGTGCCCAATTTTGGGATGGTGAGGAGCCTAATTTTGGTGGCAATCTTCATGAATCTATTTGTGCCACCCCACAATGCAGTTTGTTTGGCGAAAATCGGTTGATAAATACGATTTTGAGCAACTCAGCACTTTTGGGCTCCTAGGGTGCCCAATTTTGGGAGGGTGAGGTACCTAATTTGAGTGGCAATGTTCATGAATCTATTTGTGCCACCCCACAATGCAGTTTATTTGGCGAAAATAGGTTGATAAATGCGATTTTGAGCAACTCAGCACTTTTGGGCTCCTAGGGTGCCCAATTTTGGGAGGGTGAGGAGCCTAATTTTGGTGGCAATCTTCATGAATATATTTGTGCCACCCCATAATGCAGTTTATTTGGCGAAAATTGGTTTATAAATACGATTTTGAGCAACTCAGCACTTTTGGGCTCCTAGGGTGCCCAATTTTGCGAGGGTGAGGAGCCTAATTTTGGTGGCAATCTTCATGAATTTATTTGTGCCACCCCACCATGCAGTTTATTTGGCGAAAATCGGTCGATAAATACGATTTTGTGCAACTCAGCACTTTTGGGCTCCTAGGGTGCCCAATTTTGGGAGGATGAGGAGCCTAATTTTGGTGGCAATCTTCATGAATCTATTTGTGCCACCCCACAATGCAGTTTATTTGGCGAAAATCGGTTGATAAATACGATTTTGAGCAACTCAGCACTTTTGGGCTCCTAGGGTGCCCAATTTTGGGAGGGTGAGGTACCTAATTTGGGTGGCAATCTTCATGAATCTATTTGTGCCACCCCACAACGCAGTTTATTTGGCGAAAATCGGTTGATAAATACGATTTTGAGCAACTCAGCACTTTTGGGCTCCTAGGGTGCCCAATTTTGGGAGGGTGAGGAGCCTAATTTTGGTGGCAATCTTCATGAATCTATTTGTGCCACTCCACAATGCAGTTTATTTGGCGAAAATCGGTTGATAAATACGATTTTGAGCAACTCAGCACTTTTGGGCTCCTAGGGTGCCCAATTTTGGGAGGGTGAGGTACCTAATTTGGGTGGCAATCTTCATGAATCTATTTGTGCCACCCCACAATGCAGTTTATTTGGCGAAAATCGGTTGATAAATGCGATTTTGAGCAACTCAGCACTTTTGGGCTCCTAGGGTGCCCACTTTTGGGAGGGTAAGGAGCCTAATTTTGGTGGCAATCTTCATGAATCTATTTGTGCCACCCCACAATGCAGTTTATTTGGCGAAAATCGGTTGATAAATACGATTTTGAGCAACTCAGCACTTTTGGGCTCCTAGGGTGCCCAATTTTGGGAGGGTGAGGAGCCTAATTTTGGTGGCAATCTTCATGAATCTATTTGTGCCACCCCACAATGCAGTTTATTTGGCGAAAATCGGTTGATAAATACGATTTTGAGCAACTCAGCACTTTTGGGCTCCTAGGGTGCCCAATTTTGGGATGGTGAGGAGCCTAATTTTGGTGGCAATCTTCATGAATCTATTTGTGCCACCCCACAATGCAGTTTGTTTGGCGAAAATCGGTTGATAAATACGATTTTGAGCAACTCAGCACTTTTGGGCTCCTAGGGTGACCAATTTTGGGAGGGTAAGGAGCCTAATTTTGGTGGCAATATTCATGAATCTATTTGTGCCACCCCACAATGCAGTTTATTTGGCCAAAATCGGTTGATAAATACGATTTTGAGCAACTCAGCACTTTTAGGCTCCTAGGGTGCCCAATTTTGGGATGGTGAGGAGCCTAATTTTGGTGGCAATCTTCATGAATCTATTTGTGCCACCCCACAATGCAGTTTGTTTGGCGAAAATCGGTTGATAAATACGATTTTGAGCAACTCAGCACTTTTGTGCTCCTAGGGTGCCCAATTTTGGGAGGGTGAGGTACCTAATTTGAGTGGCAATGTTCATGAATCTATTTGTGCCACCCCACAATGCAGTTTATTTGGCAAATAGGTTGATAAATGCGATTTTGAGCAACTCAGCACCTTTGGGCTCCTAGGGTGCCCAATTTTGGGAGGGTGAGGAGCCTAATTTTGGTGGCAATCTTCATGAATCTATTTGTGCCACCCCAGAATGCAGTTTATTTGGCGAAAATTGGTTTATAAATACGATTTTGAGCAACTCAGCACTTTTGGGCTCCTAGGGTGCCCAATTTTGCGAGGGTGAGGAGCCTAATTTTGGTGGCAATCTTCATGAATTTATTTGTGCCACCCCACCATGCAGTTTATTTGGCGAAAATCGGTCGATAAATACAATTTTGTGCAACTCAGCACTTTTGGGCTCCTAGGGTGCCCAATTTTGGGAGGATGAGGAGCCTAATTTTGGTGGCAATCTTCATGAATCTATTTGTGCCACCCCACAATGCAGTTTATTTGGCGAAAATCGGTTGATAAATACGATTTTGAGCAACTCAGCACTTTTGGGCTCCTAGGGTGCCCAATTTTGGGAGGGTGAGGAGCCTAATTTTGGTGGCAATCTTCATGAATCTATTTGTGCCACCCCACAATGCAGTTTATTTGGCGAAAATCGGTTGATAAATACGATTTTGAGCAACTCAGCACTTTTGGGCTCCTAGGGTGCCCAATTTTGGGATGGTGAGGAGCCTAATTTTGGTGGCAATCTTCATGAATCTATTTGTGCCACCCCACAATGCAGTTTGTTTGGCGAAAATCGGTTGATAAATACGATTTTGAGCAACTCAGCACTTTTGGGCTCCTAGGGTGACCAATTTTGGGAGGGTAAGGAGCCTAATTTTGGTGGCAATATTCATGAATCTATTTGTACCACCCCACAATGCAGTTTATTTGGCCAAAATCGGTTGATAAATACGATTTTGAGCAACTCAGCACTTTTAGGCTCCTATGGTGCCCAATTTTGGGATGGTGAGGAGCCTAATTTTGGTGGCAATCTTCATGAATCTATTTGTGCCACCCCACAATGCAGTTTGTTTGGCGAAAATCGGTTGATAAATACGATTTTGAGCAACTCAGCACTTTTGGGCTCCTAGGGTGCCCAATTTTGGGAGGGTGAGGTACCTAATTTGAGTGGCAATCTTCATGAATCTATTTGTGCCACCCCACAATGCAGTTTATTTGGCGAAAATAGGTTGATAAATGCGATTTTGAGCAACTCAGCACTTTTGGGCTCCTAGGGTGCCCCATTTTGGGAGGGTGAGGAGCCTAATTTTGGTGGCAATCTTCATGAATCTATTTGTGCCACCCCACAATGCAGTTTATTTGGCGAAAATCGGTTGATAAATACGATTTTGAGGAACTCAGCACTTTTGGGCTCCTAGGGTGCCCAATTTTGGGATAGTGAGGAGCCTAATTTTGGTGGCAATCTTCATGAATCTATTTGTGCCACCCCACAATGCAGTTTGTTTGGCGAAAATCGGTTGATAAATACGATTTTGAGCAACTCAGCACTTTTGGGCTCCTAGGGTGCCCAATTTTGGGAGGGTGAGGTACCTAATTTGGGTAGCAATCTTCATGAATCTATTTGTGCCACCCCACAATGCAGTTTATTTGGCGAAAATCAGTTGATAAATACGATTTTGAGCAACTCAGCACTTTTGGGCTCCTAGGGTGCCCAATTTTGGGAGGGTGAGGAGCCTAATTTTGGTGGCAATCTTCATGAATCTATTTGTGCCACCCCACAATGCAGTTTGTTTGGCGGAAATCGGTTGATAAATACGATTTTGAGCAACTCAGCACTTTTGGGCTCCTAGGGTGCCCAATTTTGGGATGGTGAGGAGCCTAATTTTGGTGGCAATCTTCATGAATCTATTTGTGCCACCCCACAATGCAGTTTGTTTGGCGAAAATCGGTTGATAAATACGATTTTGAGCAACTCAGCACTTCTGGGCTCCTAGGGTGCCCAATTTTGGGAGGGTGAGGTACCTAATTTGGGTGGCAATCTTCATGAATCTATTTGTGCCACCCCACAATGCAGTTTATTTGGCGAAAATCGGTTGATAAATACGATTTTGAGCAACTCAGCACTTTTGGGCTCCTAGGGTGCCCAATTTTGGGAGGGTGAGGAGCCTAATTTTGGTGGCAATCTTCATGAATCTATTTGTGCCACCCCACAATGCAGTTTATTTAGCGAAAATCGGTTAGTGTCGAATGTCGAATAAGGAACCGGGAATAAGTAACGGTTGTCACGTTCGTATAAATTTCATGTTATGTGAGGGAAAGGAATACATGTATACCCGTAAATGTTTCCTAATAACGAGAAAGAATCAAAGACAAAGGGAAACTAAAAAAAACACAGAATTTACTACTGCCAGTAAATTCGAATCTGTGTAAAAATGGTGAAAGCATCAAAAATAAATTATATAGAAAGCGAATTTAAGGGTACTTATTTTCGGAAGTAAAATAACTTTAAAGAAGTCAGAAAAAGGTTTTCGTAAACAGCGTTTAAAGATTTTCATACAGGATTCGGATAACACTTTTTCAAGAAACCGGAAATAACTTCTGTGCACAACATTAAACGTGTTCTACAAAGGAATCAGCAATGTATATTTTTTACTTTTGCATTTTTGAGAGAAGAAATACATGTATGAATTTCAGAAATGCACTGGGGTTACAAAATGAAATTCCAAGCAATTCTGAAAACTGCACTTAATAAGGCCTGTGTGCGTCCTATGAACTGGACCCAAATTGTTAAATTCCACAGTGTTTCGACTTACTTGGTGTTGGTCGCATGTCCATATCGTATCATGCTTGAGATATTAATGCGACCAACTTTCCAAATTTATGGCCCCACACACATTTTTGAGTGTAAAAATACATGTATGAACTTCCAGAATACATTACGGGGTCATAAAATGTTACTTCCAGCAATTCTGAAAACGCACTCAATGACCATAGGGTGACCTCAGTGACCTTGATCCATATTTTGAACCTCGAATGAGTTTCGACTCTATTGGTCATAGGTTAATAGGTCATACCATGTTTGAGATATGAGCGTAACCCACTCAAAAATGTTTTGGCCCAAACCACTTTTTAAGTATAAATATACATGTATGACCTTCAGCAATGTACGAGAGGGCCATAACCTACGATTTCCAGCAATTCTGAAAAATGCATTCAATAACCTTCTGGTGACCTCAGTGACCTTGACCCATATTTTGAACCTCCATTTGGTTTTGGTCCCAGGTCCATTCGTCATACCGTACCTGAATTATGAATGTGACCCAATTTCTATATTTTTGGCCACGCCCACTTTTCGAGTGTAAAAATGAATGTGTGAATTTTGGGAATGCATTAAGGGGTCAAAGGATGTGATTTCAAGCAATTCTGAAAAATACACTCGATGACCCCTGGACCTCAGTGATCTTGACCTATATTTTAAATCTTCCTTGAGCGTCGACTCGAGTATTGGTCTCCAGTCCATAGGTCATACCAAGCCTGAGATAGGAGCGTGACCCACTTTCAAAATATCCCCAATGCCCCAGCAAGTCGTTTTCAAGTTATCGTGTGGGCAGGGAAGTGCACAGAAGTCAGAAGGCAGGAGAATAAGAAAAAGAAGGAAAAAAAGAAAAAGAAACCATAGAAAAACAATAGTCTGTGTGTTTCATACAGACTAAATTTACAAACATTGATGATCTTGGTGATTTTTTCATAGTGAACGGGAGTCTATTATCGGCGACTTATGCACGTTTGATTAGGAACATCTTAACCCTTTACCCAATGCACACGCCTTCAAAAAATATTATTTTAATTGTTTTTTCATTTTTATAAAAAGATTTTAACAAAACAATATCACGTGACTCCTCATTGGAACGAGCTGGTTTTGCTGAAATTGTTTTTGGACGATAGCGTCTTAAATGACTCCATTTGTAAATTACACTAGTGGGTGCGGTCGATTGGATATGAATAATCTAAATTTGTTTGTGGGTCTGGACGATAATTAACTCAGATATTATAAGTTATCTCCGCAAACACGCATGGTATTTGGAGATTAAATAACTGGATGTCGGTTTTTAAACACTGTGTTGTAGGCGATGTGTTTAAATGAGTCATCCAGGTATTTAATCTCCATATACCATACAAGTTGGTGGAGATAACGTTTTTGTCCCATTTGAAACACAATAGAAACATAATGGAAACAAATTTGTGGACGCGTTTCTCACGCTCCGCAATCAGTTGGACCAAACTCGTGAATAACTGTTTTGTTTTTACAAACGCAGGAGACAACAGATAGAGTTACATCCCTCGGGTTGTCATTGGAAATGGAAACATATCGGAAGCTAAATATACTATTAAAAATGCCGATAGGATCACCAATCCAATGTCGAGTTGTGACAGCACAAAAGTGGGTTTAATCATTGTCAACTTATCGTCCGGAAACCAATTGTTTACAATTTACTATGTGAAGAGTCACTGTAACCTTGACCTTTGACCAAGTGATTGCAAAATAAATAGGACTCTTTCTTGCACCAATGCTATGAAGTGTCATGAATGTGGGTGGAACCATTGTCAAATTATCATCTGGAAACCAATTGTTTACGATTTATTATGTTCAAGGTCACTGTGATCTTGACCTTTGGCCTAGCAAGTCCAAAATATATAGGCGTCTTCCACTCACATCGGCCAACCAACCTGTGAAGTAAGTGAAGTTTCATGAATGTGGGTCAATCCATTATCAAGTTATCATCTGGAAACCAATTGTTTACGATTTACTATGTTGAAGGTCACTGTGACCTTGACCTTTGACCTAGTGAGGCCGAAATATATAGGATTCTTCTTCTCAGTGATGCCTACCTATGGAGTTTCATGAACGTGGGTAGAACCATTATCAAGTTATCACCTGGAAACCAATTGTTTTGATTTACTATGTTCTGGGTCACTGTGATCTTGACATTTGACCTAGTGAGTCCAAAAATGAATAGGCTTCTTCCTCTCCTGAAGGTCAACCTACATATGAAGTTTCATGAATGTGGGTTGAACCATAGTCAAGTTATCATCCGGAAACCAATTGTTTACGATTTACTATGTTCAAGGTCACTGTGGTCTTGACCTTTGACTTAGCATGTCTAAAATAAATAGGGTTTTTTCTCTCACCGATAAAAAACTACCTATGAAGTTTCATGAACGTAGGTTGAATCGTTATCAAGTTATCATCCGGAAACCAATTGTTTACGACAGCCCGCACGCCATTCTCCAAACTACAAGTCGAGGTTTACTTCGTCCCAACTCGACTAAAAAAGTAGGGGATATTTAATAAAAGTGAGATATATGAACAAATGTATTTATATTTCTATCAAAAACACAGTTGAGGCATTGCACTGTGACATCTGGTGAATGATCTCAGCGATAGTTGGGTGTCTGACAAGCACACATTCCACGCTCTGATCTGTAGAAGACGGCCAGTCAGAGAATTTACCACATTTAGTCCAAGACCCCAATACCTTGTAAATCCTCCTCGGTTCGCGAGACAAGCGTGGATCCGACGTGGCATTCTCCTGACCAAAAGCTCAATATCACCTTGCCTGATGTTACTCCATTCTTCCTGCAGCACAGCGGCGGATTCCTGGACATTGGTGTGGGCTGTTGGTGTTGTCGTAGGCGCCTGCCAAGCATATCCCAGACGTGCTCGATTGGTGAAAGGTCTGGGCTTAGTGCTGGCCAAGGCAGTGTCGTGATGTTCTGAACCCGGAGGAACTCTGTAGCGACACGGGCCCTGAGTGCGCTTGCATTCTCATCTTGGAAAATGAATCGACGGCCGTGACGTAGCACAGATGGCACCATGTGAGCTGTTAGCATGTTGTCACGGTAGTACTGCCCTGTGACACGCTCTGGGATGGCATGTAATGCTGCTTTGCTTGTCATGGTTATGCACTTGTACCATGGATGCAGCTCGCTCTCATATACCGTGGATGTTAGGTGCACCCTTTGCCATGGCTATACGTCGTACTAGGCATTCTGATCAATATGAAGACATAATTTATCGGGATATAGGGATAATACATTTTAAATACGAACCACAGGAAATCTGGAAATAGCACATTGTCCACTATAATTCTAACTGGGGTAAAAACTCTCATGAAATTCCGCATTATTCGGTGTCGGTTCCCCAAAGAGTTCAAATATTGTATTCGACGGTGACTCGTCTGTTTGGGTAAGTCTATCAAAAAGTGGAATATTCCAAATTGGAATCAAATAGTTTCGGAAGTGGAATCTAGCTGACCTTTTCTCTATCATCATGTCCCTGTACAGTTCAAGAGAATACACTTGATAGGATTTTAAGGACATTTCGACAATTCAATATATACTCTCCCAAAAAAGAAAGTGTGCATTCTAAAAAAATAACACTAAAAAAAGATATATATCATTTTCATTCATGGAAATTTTATTCAATCACAGGTGAATCAATTTGTTATCAACACGAGAAATTTCATTAAGCTACGACGAATACTCTTGGTGCCATGGAGAGTCAAAGACACTAAGGGTCCAACATAAAAGTCACACACTCAATATATGGTTTGACCTCCGTCTGCATCGACTACTGCTGTGCATCTACGCCTCATGGAAGCGAACAAGTTAGCATGGAAGTGGGTTAGGGTAGGGTTAGGTTAGGGTTAGGTAGGGTTAGGGTTAGGGTTATGTTAGGTAGGGTCAGGTTAGGGTTAGGGTTAGTTTAGGGTTAGGTTAGGTTAACCCTAACCCTAACCCTACTCTACACCACTGCAGTCGAGCACGACGATGACGTAACGTCAAAATCGGACGAATTGCAGGTCTTCGAGGACGTAAGCCGTATTCTCTCAGCCGGTTGATTACTGTTTGAGGATGTATCCGTCTCAGGTTAGGGACGTTCCTGGCTGTCGTCGTTGCCGTTTGTTGCCAGTTCCGGAGATGGACGACACGGATATACCGATCTTGTGCAGGGGTGGTAACTCGGGGTCTCCCGGAGAGGCGTCGGTCTCGAACGTCATCATGTTGTGCATGTCGATGGACTAGCCTGTCGACAGTGTTACGTTGGCAGTTCAAATGCTGGGCAACCTCTCTGTGTGTTCTGCCAGCTCTAATCATACCCAGGGCAAGGAGACGTTGATTCATTGTCAATCTTGGCATGCTAATTTAACAGCAGCGAAAGTTTAAATGTGAACGATAGGAAGGCTTTACTTTAGTGTTTAAATACCCAAGGATTCACACTGCTGCATGAATTTTCAGACTCTCCACGTGCAAAACATGCCTTTTCACAAACGTGCAGCACGTCATTTAACGTTAATGCAATTCTAACGGGGAAAGCTGTTTTTGTGATCAATATAACTTATTCATGAACAGGTTAACACTCTTTACACCTACGAAATTATTTTTTTGGAGTTTGATCCATTTCTGCAATGCACACTTTCTTTTTTGGGCGAGTATATTTCTGAATCGGCGCCCCTAAAATCGATTCGAATGATCCAAACAATTTCGATTGTATTCGAATTTGGAAGTTTCTCTTCGTAGATCCCCATCCGAAACCCGAATAAATGCAGTTAGTAAATCAACCTAATCTAATTCCAATTTCCACAGACATTACGGTATATCCATTGTCAAAGAACAGAAAAAAGAATAATAAAAAATAATAAAAAGTCATCTACTTACCTCTATAACTACTCATCTCTGACACAGTTCATCAATTCAAACATTTCTCCAGTTACTGAAAATAAAATACATCTACAGTACAGCCGCCGTGGACAGGTAAAGCATTCAATAACCAGGAGGGCAATACTTCCACGGACGCGATAATATTTGATTCAAACACTAATTACAGGAACAGTCATCAAAATTTAATTCATGAAGCACCGGGTACAACCCGGTGCTTCTTTAAATAAAGTTTTACTGATGATAATTTTTACTACCTGGTAAACCCATGCGTGGAATTCACAGCCCAAGTGTGGATTTCGACCAATCCACGGCGACTGTACTGTATACTATAATTTAAGTTTCAAGTGGGTAGAACCATGCTACGCATTGTTTTTCCATAGGTGGCATTTCCTGGATGAATATTTATAGAGTCCAATCGTGTGATTAACAGACAATTCAATTTCGAATTACCTTTCTTGTAACGAAGAACGCACCGAATTCATAAACCGTTTCACATTGTAAATAGCCCTATCGTGCTACACAATTAAAGATTTTCGGTAAATGGCAGAAAAATTGCAACCAAACTAGTCGATTTAGTTTTATAGGACAGAAATACATACACCTGCAGTGTTTGAAGTCAATCCTGCTGGTAGAGTTACATGACGACAAACAGAATAACTGAAATTATATACACCAAGAACTTAATTTGGCACCCCTTGAAATGTTTCATGGCAGTGAAGTTGCTGTTACTGATTATTATGTTTTAATGATTGCTATGCCTTGCAGTACATTTCATCTAGTGAAACATGATTGTCACTCGAACTCATGTGAAGACAGGGGTTGGTGTTGTGTGGACAATGGAAAAAATGCATGCATTATTTTCCAAACAGTGTCTACTTTGAAAGCAGAACGTGGGTTTTCATAATTTATGCGTCCAGTTTCCACTTTCAAACTCATGTAATACCCAGAGATTGCAGAAAAATGAAGATATTCCTGGATATTCCCTTTGTGTACTGTTGTGAGGTCACAATTGTTACTCTCATGTGTACCCTAACTGTCTGGAGCTAACTTGAGAGTTGCGGCAAAACATAAGCCTTTCATGTGGGTGAGTGGAGGGTGGGTAGGTGTGAAAAAATTGTCGGAAAAAAATTGCAGGTGAGGGTGGGTGGGTCCGAAAAATGGCAATACCAAAAAAATGAGATGTTGTGTCAGCAGTTTTTTTTCGCCCCCCCCCACCTCCACCCCCACCCCAGTCCAAACAAAGCAGTTGGCAAGTGGTAGTTTTCGATCCATACTTCAAATAAAGATAAGATAAGATAAGATCATTTTATTTTATTTTTTTATTTTTATTTTTTACCACAATGGACCACATGGTGTATACATGTATATACATGGCAACAAGTTGCCAACAACGCAGTAAATGATAACCATGAAGTAAAAAGTGAACATGAAAATAAATGATGCGAAGGATCATCATTCACGCGAAGCCGCGAGTTGGTGGTAGGCACGATGGGAGGTATTCCACTCTGTATATCAGTGTCCGGGGGTTTCCCAAGGAATTTTTGACAAATAGAAAGTCAATATCGCCATCGGATGGTTTCTTTGCACATGGCCACTAGGCTTTCCGATCAAAGTATTGTCCCAGATTCTTTCAAATTTTGAAAGGGGGAGCCAGTACAGTACAGTCGTCGCGGAGTGGTCGTAATCCAGGCGTGGGCAGTGATGTTCACGCATTAGTTTATCAGGTAATAAAAATCATCATCAACAAAATTTTAATTAATGAAGCATCGGGTTGTATCCGGTGCTTCATTAATTAAATTTTTGATGATTATTCCTATAATTAGTGTTTGGAATCTAATTTTATTGCGTCCGTGGAAATATTGTCCACCCCTGAAAAGGGACCAGTCCACGGCAACGGCACTGTATATAAATGCTCTTAGATGACCACATTCGCACCTCTGACTTCAGAGTGTGAACACCTCGTCACCTTGATTAGTAATCATGGAAGCACTGGAATTACCAGAACTTCTTGTCAAGACCATCACAGCTCTGGGCATCTCTTGCCCTGTCACCTGGACTGCCCAGGAGACAGGCAAGAGGATCCTCCTGAACCTGGAGTTTGTCGTAGATGATACAACACCCACTCCTTTAGGTAGAGGTAGTACCTTTCGTGAGAGGAACCCCTCTCACACTGGTCCTCACCTAAAACAGTCTGGGGGCCCTGAGAAGAGACTGAAGAGGAAAAATGTGGCATAGCAGGGTTAAGTACCCCGGAAAAATGATCGTCTAGTGGATTTGGGTTAGGACTACAATCGTGGCAAGTGGCCACAGGACAATTTAAGTGTTCAGTCTAGGAGGCAACCAGTTTCTGTAGAGTCTGCAACAATTCTTGATACTGCAGCCGCAGCGAAAGGGTGAATTTAAAACACATAAAAGTTACTTACAGTTTTCTACGTTTATTCGCTAAACCCTAAATAAAGTTCCTACAAATTAAACTTGTACAGAAATATTCTCTCTCTCTGGTAAATTTCTAAAATATATCAAATACGAAATGAGACTAAGTCGAAATTATCGCATCGCTCTCATCGCGTCCTGTGTCTGGAACTGTTGTCTGGCCTGGCAGCGTTCGGCGGCGTCCTTCCACGAGATAGGAGAATGACTTCTTGTACGACGTGTACGACGGAAGACCAAAGAGAGAAGTGAAGTCTCGGGTGATTCCGTTGGTTTAAATACGGTTTGATTCGCGCTTACTCGGGCAGATCTTGTTTCAATTGACGTCAGAAAACACCACAGAACACCACTTATACCCCAAGATGGCGGAGAGGTATTTCTTAACCCCTTACTTCCATTCCGGGATAGTAGGGCATCCTGTGGGTATCCTATGCTAAGAGTATGCATTCTCGCATTTAAAAGGACATTGGCAATTAGTAGGTGTATAATTACAAAACCATTCAAAACCAACAGTGCCACCTAGCGAACGTGCAAGATTGCACAATTCTCAGAGCTGAAAGTGATACTGGGTGTGTTGAGGTTAGGTCGGGTCAGTATACAATGCTAAAATCTGTCAAAAGCATTCTGATGGGGTTATTATAGGTTAGGCTTTTACTAGCTAATATGCCAGTCATAATTGCAAATTCTGTCAACTATTGTCTAATTTCATGTCTCGTGCTCCACTTATCGTAAGTGTGCAGAGTACTTTGTTAGGTCAGTTGCACTGATGTTATGCAATGCAAATATACTAGGAATATGAATAAAAATACATAATTTGTGCTTGAAAACAGCGTTTACTTATTAAAGTTTATACAACAGAGAATTATTACCAAGTAGGACTTGGCCACTCTGATTAACACATTAACACTTCGGGAACCGAGACTCTCGAGTGCAATCATATGACTCCGACGCGCCCCATGGAGGTTAACCCGACGCGCTCCGTGGAGGGCATTTCGTTACAAAAAGAAGAGCCCGTCTACCAAGCGAAGGAGCACCCGACGCCTGGATGCCTTTTTGGAAAGGAAGAGAGAGAAGAGTGAGGAAGGGAAAGGGTCAGAGGAGGCCGCCAGTTCCCCTCCTACTCCAACAGGCTCACCCAACCGACTTCCGGCTCCTGAGTCGGAACTGTTGGATGCGGACAGTCCTGTGGAGACTGAGACGGAATTGGAAGTTGCCCTCTCGCCACTTCCTGCCTCTCACTCGCCTCTCCCTTCGGCGCCAAAGAGCCTGGACTTGGAAAGCCTTGACGAGAAGTACGAAACAGAAGCCAAAGAGCACAGGATCGAAAGAGAATGGCAAGATGAAGTACTAAGAGTAGCATTCGAAAACCTCAACCGGCAAATCAAGAATATAAATATGGCAGCACAGCAGGCACCACCACCACAGACATCACCAGCAACAACACCTAATGCAGCTCGGACTAGACCATTCCATCCAGGTCAGCCAGCTAGCAGTCCACCAACAACACCTACTACCAGTGTCACAGTCTCTCCATCAAAACCACCTCCTCCTAAAAAGAAGCATAAACGTCACAAGCGCCGATAAGTACCCGGACACTCTCCTCCTTCACCATACTCAGACAAGTACCAACTCAAATACAGCAAATGTGGGTCGAAAGGGGCTTGCTCCCCATACCGTCCCTGCAAGCCTTCGGAGCGTGAAACCATTTCGTTCGTTCGCGCAGGAGCTTTAGCTTTATGCATTGGTTACGATATCATCAGCGACAACCCCGTGCTCTCTGGTCTCGGTGGTTGTGAACAAATTGAGTTACACAAAAATAGAGGTGGTGCGCGCCAAGTACACCCCCACCCCTCAGGATGCGCTCATCATAATTGATTTTCTAAACAACTTAAAAACGTAAATGATAATCTCGTAAAAAAGGCCCCCTTAAAATGAATGAAATCGCCATGTGGTTCCAAGGTTGGGGGTGTCAATTGTCAGCGTCAGAGATTTATCATACTGATAATACTTGTTTTCCGATAGTTTTCTGGGAAAATGCCATATATGGAAAAATACGATATAGGCCTACACTTAGTAGCTGTGATGCACGGGCTTCGTAACTGTCTATTTAATTGGTAGAGTGCTAGAAGCCACTATCATGGCTCTATTGAACAGTGCTAAAGGCCACTTTAGTGGCTTTATACTGTATGCATTAGTTTGAGGTTTGCTCAGAAGTGGGACAAAAATATTTAGATCAAATTGTTTTGTTATAATTTATTGGGGAGCCGATAGGCACTTTCGAATAAATTTGTAAGAAATCAAACACTTGTGAACAATATTTTGCTAAACCAAGGCGCCAAATTCTGTCATCAATCGATTCTTTAAAAAATAGTCATGTTACAAATCACCTTTGAAAAATAATTCAACACTCTACGATTTAACTAACACATATACCGCATACCAAACTAACCGAACAGTCAGAATCAAGTACGTCGGACTTCCACTTGTATCACCGACTGTGTAAGTGTCAAAAGTCGAATTAATATCAATCTAGTCTCGTAAAAAAGGTCCATGATTATTAGCAATATATAGATTATACCCCTAGTAGCTTGGTGTACCAAATGTTCACCACGAGTGGTGAAGTGGTGTTAACCGCGAGTCTTTGTCGGGCGGTTATTATTTTCGACTCCCCAGACAGACGATAAGGGAGAATGCTAATTTTCTGTGTCTCTTTCGTCAGGATCTCAAGAATCTCAATCATATCTATGGAGATCACATGACCAATGACATGAGCAGGGAAGAATTCAGGAGATTCTGTAAGAAGATGTGAGACAAAGGACATCACAAGTGTTTGGTGATCAATTTGACTAGCGAATTTAACAACAGCAAATATCGAAGCAGATTCGACGATTTTTTTTTTATATTTCCGATAATAATAGAGAAGAAAATAAAATAAATAAATAAAAAAAAATATCGATAAATGCCAGAACATCTCCTATTAGAACAGATAGTCGAGAATACGGCTGCAAAACAGTCCTCTGAAGTCGTAGTGAGTCACGACACGACTCGATTCACGACTAAATTTGAACCCTCCATAGAATTAAAGAAGGAAAAGAGATACGAGATGGCATTGGTTAATCTCGAAACTTACTATTCGTTTCCCAACCTCTCCAAAAAGAATAACACATTCCAAGTATTCCGACAGAGTGGATTGGTTCGAGATTCGAATTCCCAAAGGGAGTTACGACATAGACGATCTGAACCGACACATCCGACCAGACTGAAGACCGACGGTCACGGAAGCAAGATGACAAAACTCGCTCCCAATACGAGTACTCTACAGACAATATTAGACTTGGGAGATAATTTTCGAGTGGATTTTAGTGCAGAAGATTCGATCGGCAAGATGTTGGGATTCGATCGAAAGATGTATCGAGGTCACGTCGCGTCCGAACATGTGGTCGACATTCTCGCGGTCAATAGCATTTTAGTGAATGTCAGTGTGATCACAGAAAGTTACATCGATGGTAGCACTCAGCCTACGATCTACTCATTCTGTCCAGATGTTTCGCCGGGTTACAAGATCGTGGAGCGACCTCGAAATCTCGTCTATCTACCCATGATCCTGGACACGTATAGCATCGAAACCACATTGACGGATCAGAACGACGATCTGTTAGATCTTCATGGACAGAGAGTGACTATATGATATCACATCAGAGAGATATGAGAGAAAAAAAAAATGAGTAAAAAAAAAAAAAATAAACAATATCTCAAAAAAAAACAAAACAATTTTTTTTTGTTTTTTCATTTTTTTTATATATTTATGCTAGAAATAAAAAAAAAACCAAAAACAAACTTATAATATTCATAATAATGAAAATAAACCTTATAATATTCCTAATTAGAAAAAAAAAAAAATAATCCAGAGAAAAAATAACGAATATGACTCAATACATCATTAAAAACGTGAACATATCCGAAGGACAGAATGCTAAACTTCGCAGAGTGTGGAGTCATCGAGTTGAAGCCGTTAGATTTAAATTCAGTCACGAAGATGTTGTGAGTGGCGGTAGTGATCGGATCGCCTGGACTAAAACTCAAATCAAAAGGATGGAGAAAGCGATTCACAATCGAACGGGAATGACGGTGAGACTGAATCCCACTCAGTTGAGATACAATCTGAGAATGAAAGGCGGTTTCTTACCACTATTGGCAGGACTCATCACCAAACCATTACCCATTCTCACGAAGATGGTGTTACCAGTTCTGGGCATGGGAGCTCTCTCGGGACTCGCTAGTTCAGGAGTCGACTAATTAATGGGTAGAGGATTGTTTTTGAAGAGAGGAAATGGACTGTTTTTGAAGAAGTAGGAGTCGTGAGACCCATAGATGTCGAAGGTAAAGGTGTGTATCTAGAACCTGCAAGAAAAGGCAGTGGCGGTGATGCTTTCCATGGAGACGGTCTCTATCTGAAGAGCGGAGAGAATGTGGAACTGATCGGTGAATGTTTGTTGGTCGGTCAGAATTCACCGTTTAAGAATATACCCATTTTGGGTATGTTATTATAAAAAAAAATAACAATTAAAAAAATAATTAAAAAAATGAAACAACGGGAGAGAGAAAAAAACGAACAAGCCATTCGTCACCGAAAAGAATAACTCGTTCAAGTATTCCGACGGAGTGGATTGGTTGGAGATTCGAATTCCCAAAGGAAGTTATGACATAGACGATTTGAACAATTACGTTCAGACGTGAATGAAGACGGATGGAAAGGGAAGCAACAAGATCAGACTCGCTCCCAATCCTAATACCTTACAGACGATGTTGGATTTGGAAGATAATTTTCGAGTGGATTTCAATACGGATGATTCTATAGGCAAGATGTTGGGATTCGATCGAAAGATGTATCGAGACCACGCGGCATCTGAAAATACGGTTGACATTCTCGCAGTCAATAGCATTCTGATGAACGTGGATGTGATTGCTGGAAGCTACGTGAATGGTAACACTCAACCGATGATCTATTCCTTCTTTCCAAATGTGTCGCCAGGTTATAAGATCATGGAGTGACCTCGAAATTTAGTTTATCTACCAGTGATTTTAGACACGTTGTATAGTCTCAAAACCACATTGACGGATCAAAATGGTGAACTGTTAGATCTTCGCAGAGAGAGGGTGACGATACGATTTCACATAAGAGAAATATAAAAGCAAAAAAAAAAAAAAAATCGCTGCAAAAGCATTACCCTTCACCGCAAAGGCATTAGTTGAGAAATTAATGGGTGGCAGCGGACTGTTTTTGAAGAAGGGAGGAGCCGTGTGTCGCATCCATGTAGACGACAGCTGTAAAGGATTGTATCTAGAACCCGTTAGAGGTGACAACTCTTTGAGTGGAAACGGTCTCTATCTGAAGAGTGGACGGAATGTTGAGCGACTCGGCAAGGGTTTGTTGTTTGGTGAGAATTCGCCATTTAAGAATATACCGATTTTGAATATGTTATTATAATGTAAAAAAATTATATAAATATAAAATATAAATCATAGAAAGTATAAAATAATATATAAAATGGATAATAAGGTGGAAAAACAATTAGACGATAATGATGAATATCACGAGATAGAGTGCGAAAAAGATGTGGAAAAACGATTAAACGCTAATGATGGATATCTTAGGAAAGAACTGATAAAAGAGTTGAATAAAGATCGGGATATGCGGTTGAAATTTAAAAGAATGAGACGTTTTCCACCGTTACCACTATCTTCTGAAGAGAATGGTAATGATGCGAGTGTTACCGAGAGATGCACAACATTCATTCATAATTATGATTCGGATAAACAAATGTGTTCTTATAAAAACGTAGCATATCACAAAAAAGAAGAAAAGAAGAATCGATGCTGAAATTTAAGAAAAAAGGAAACGTTATTATAATATATGGGCAATAGTGAAGAAGGAAAACAAAAAAAAAAAACCCAAAAAAGTAATGAGATCTAAAAGATGATCTCATTACTTTTTTTTTTTCCTTCTTCTTCGCTAAAAATCAATCTCTCTATTGTTTATATTTCCAAGTCCGTTATTAGCATGTTGACACTCGCCTTTTCTCCTTTATCACAAATGTGTTGAATGTTTATCTTTACTTTTTTGAGTTTTTTTACTTTGGTCAACGCGCTCTCACCACCCGATTTGTTCACGAGTTCAAATAAGATGTTTGGAAATATGTAACTTCCATGAGGCAACGACAAATCGTCCTTGTCGAATTCTCTATCTTTGGCGATGACGATATTCTGTAGATCGCTTTGGTAGTCGTAAAACAAATCGAGCGTGGCTTCATCCAATTTCAAAGGCATGCTATATTTGTCGTATTTGTGCTCTAAGCCCTTCGTCTCGACCTCGTTCAATTCGATGGGATCTTGTCGTTGTAATCTATAGATTTTACAACCGAATTTCTTATACGTTTTGACTTGTTTCAATTTCAATTTGCATCTTTTAGGTGTTGTTGTCATGATCGATTATTTGTTTTTTTTGTTTTATGAATTATTGCAAATAATATATATTTTTAAATTTTGTATTTAAATAATAATTTGTTAAAAAGTTTTTTTTTTTTTTGCTCTTTATATATATATATAAAAAAAAGTTTTTTCTAATTTTTAATTTTCTTTAATGTAAAATTTTTTTTGTAAAAGTTTTTTTTCTCTTTATATATAAAATAAAAAGTTTAAATTTTAACATCCCTTTTTTCTCGTATTAATTAATTTTTTTTTTACGTTAAGAAATATAAAAATAGATTAATTTCATCAAAAAAAAAAATTTTTCTCATTAAAGAAAAAAATTAAAATTAAAAAAATCTTTTTTATATATATAAAGAGTAAAAAAAACAAAACTTTTTTAATAAATTATTCCAAAAAAAAATATTCTTGCAAATGGAGCAAACAAATAATAAAATGGAAAATTTAAATGAGAAAAACGTACCTCAGTTAAACGAGATTTGTAAACTATTAAAAATTCCACATTTCAGAAATCATAGAACTAAATCAAAAAAAAATTGAAGTCATACAGGAATATTTGCAAAACGCTAGAAAGGCAAACGAAATGTCGATAGCAACGACATCAAAAAATGCATCGGTTGTGAAAAATGAGAAGAAGAAAAAGATAGTAAAAGGAATCGAAATGCTGACGTCAAAAAAAACCCAAAACGTTTCAATTGTGAAAAATAAGAGGACGACTAAACGAAAAGCCATTGAAGAACTTCAAGTTTCAAAAGAAAAGAAAAGAAAAACTAAAACGAAAACGAGTGATGCACTTCAGATTCTAGACAAACAAGATATATCGAGCGAAATTCAATGAGCAATTGACGAAGGGGAAGGAGAAGAATATGTAGCATGACTCGTCTCGGAACTATTCCAATCGAAGCCTGTAGAACGGGAGAGTGCGATCAAAGGCGTTTTTAAAACTTTCGACATGGTTCCCTCATTCAAGAAAATCGATCCGAAATTGTTCATGGAACGGGTGAAGAAAAAAGTATTGGATTTGTTTCGCGAACACATGAACGTTAGACAAAAAATTAAGATGATACTCCATTGCGTGATGAATAAAATCGACGTGAAGTCTGGTGAGAGCATCGTGAAAAATGCATATTTCAGATCTAACGTCGAACCCATATTTCGAGGTTCAGATTTATCAGACGTTTTCGAAAAGATGAAAGACAAGATGTTGACGTCTCTCGCGAATTATCAACATGAAGGTAGTAATTGGCCGTTCGATGAGGTGTTGAAACTCGAAATTCATATAACTAAAAACGATTCGTTGAAAGGATCTTCCTACGTGGAATTACCATATTTCTTAGCTAAAAAACACTCCGTGGTCAATGTGAGAAATAAAGATGATCAGTGTTTTAAATGGGCTGTCACATCTGCTTTATACCCTGTCAAAATGAACTCCGATAGAGTTTCTTGTTACGAGGAGACTTCTAAAAATCTCGATTGGACCGGAGTGACTTTTCCAACAGAGTTAAAACACATCAAACGTTTCAAGGCTCAAAATCCCACCGTAGCAGTGAACGTCTTGGGATACGACGATGAAAAACGAACGATCTATCCTCTCAGACAGACTTCGTATCTCGAAAGAGATAAGAAGATTATTTTATTATTGATTTCGAATGGTGACAATCGTCATTATTGTTGGGTTAAACATCCGAGCCGATTACTGTCAAGACAAAATAATAAACATAAAGGAAAGATATGTTTATGTTGCAACTGCATGAACGCGTTTCACAGTGAAAAATCGTTAGCGAAACATCAGGGAATATTGCAATGAAAATCAAGGTGTCGCCACTGAAATGCCCAAATCCAACACCATCGTGAAGTTTGAAAATCGCAATAGAAGGTTAAAAGTACCATTCGTCGTGTACGCCGATTTCGAATGTTTCACCATGAAAATGAGTTCCTGCCAACCTAATGCTCTTCAAAGTTACGTCGAAAGATATCAAAAACACACGCCTTTGGGTTATTGCATTTACGTGAAATGCGCTTTCGACTCGCAACACAACATGGGTCCCTTCACCTACACGAAACAGTGCGAAGACGACGACATGACTCAAAGGTTCGTGGAAGAGTTAGAATTGAAAATTCAAATGTTATACAACAAATTCAAAACTCTGGTGAAAATGATCATCACGTGAGAGCAGCAGGACGAAAATAACAGAGCCACTGAATGTTACATATGCAGACAATTATTCGACGAGAATTTGGAGGAAAATAAGAAGGTCAGAGACCACGATCATTACACGGGTCTGTATCATGGTCCGGCTCACAGCAAGTGTAATTTAAAATATTGAGATACTGTTTTCTATCTGGTGATATTTCACAATCTCTCGGGTTATGACAGTCATCTGTTCGTGAAAAATCTCGACACCTCCCACGAAGAATTAAATTGCATCGCAAACAGTGAAGAAAGATACATTTCATTTACGAAATGGAAGCTCATGGAGAAGAAAAGAGTAATTGACGGAGAGATGTTGGAAGAAAAAACGAAATTCATTCGTAGAAGCGTACGTTTCATCGACAGTTTTAAATTCATGTCGACCGCTCTGGAAAAATTAGTCGATAACATGAGCAAGGATAAATTTAAAATCACGAGCGAACATTTCGGAGAACGAGTAGACATTATGTTGAGGAAAGGAGTCTATCCTTACGATTACATGAACAATCTAAAGAGATTCGACGACACCGCACTACTTTCGAAAGATTTTTATTCAAAATTATACGAATCCGACATTTCCGACGAGAATTACGAACACGCCAAGAACGTGTGGAAATCATTCGATATGAAAACCATGAGAGATTATCACGATCTCTATCTAAAGACCGACGTTCTGCTCTTGGCAGACGTCTGTCATCGAAATTAC
Source organism: Pictodentalium vernedei (assembly GCA_031216915.1). NCBI lineage: Eukaryota > Metazoa > Mollusca > Scaphopoda > Dentaliida > Dentaliidae > Pictodentalium > Pictodentalium vernedei. The sequence continues at coordinate 519,089,489 of CM062297.1, forward strand.
GATCTGGATCCCGCTTGGTATTTCACCGCACCCGGTCTGGCGTGGGACGCTCTGTTGAAGACCACCAAAGTCCAATTGGAATTATTATCCGACGTGGACATGTTGCTCATGTTCGAAAGGGCTGCGAGAGGTGGCGTCTCGATGATCTCCCACAGATATTCTGAAGCTAACAATCCCTACATGAAAGAAGGTTTCGATTTAAATACATACAGTATTGGGACGCTAATAATCTGTACAGTTGGGCTATAAGTCATCCTTTACTGATTGGAAATTTCGAATGGGTGATGGAACAGGAAGAGATGCAAAAATGGAGAGACTATCCTTGCATTTTAGAAGTCGATTTGAACTATCCGGAAGAATTACATGATCTACACAACGATTATCCGCTGGCTCCTGAATGAATGGAACCGAATGAAGGAGATGAGGAAAAACTCATTCCCAATTTATTTAACAAATGTAACACATCATCTACAGTGAGAATTTGAAACAATACGTCAATTACGGGATGAAATTAGTCAACATACATCGCATCATTCGATTCGACGAAGAGCCTTGGATGAAAAAATACATCGATCTCAACATGAATCTCAGAATTTGAGCCGACAACGATTTCGAAAAAGTTTTCTTCAAACTCATGAACAACTGCGTGTATTTGGTGATAAATCCGAACTACTGTTCACCAATACAGTTTAGTTTACGAGATAGAGACGAAAGACGTCTACTGAGATATATCTCCGGACGTGGCCGCGTGGTTCAACACGAGCAATTATCCCATCGATCACCCGTCCAACATTCAATTGAATAACAACAAGAAGGTGTTGGGTAAATTTAAGGATGAGAGCAGTGGTAAACAAATCCTCGAATTCGTGGGCTTGAGACCCAAACTGTATGCTTATCGTCTAGAAGATGAAGAGATCAAGAAGTGTAAAGGGGTTAAAGCGTGCGTGGTGAAGAAAAACATCTTTTTCCAAGAGTATAAAGATTGTCTGTTAGGAAGTGGTCTGGTGTATAAGACTATGAAATCGATTCGAAGCGAAAATCACGACTTGTATACCAAAATAGTCAACAAGATTTCGCTGACGGCCGACGACAATAAGAGATTCATGTTAGACGATAAAATAAGCACTTTGGCACGCGGACATTGGACTTTGGATCTAATTTTAGATGATAGGATTTCAGATATGATTGTGGATGATAGGATTCCAGATATGATTAAGGATGATAGGATTCCAGAAAATCAAGAGGTATTAAACAGATTCAAGATTATGGAAGTCGAGGAATTAGACGGATTCAAGATTATGGAAGTCGATAGAGTTAGTTTAAAAAGAAAAATAAAAAAATTAAAAAAATAACGTCATTTTAGTGAATTATAATAAAATAAATAAAAAAAAAAAATATATATGCGCATTTATGAATAAGAGAATAGAGATATCCGTAGAAGGTGTCATCTTACCTAACAAACCCCTATCCAACATCGATCTGTCGAATGCGGTGAAGGATTTGGAAATCAAAGATTTTCTAGGCCTGTTTTCTAGAGATGCCTTGCCGAAGAGAAGACCTCGACAATCGGAATGCGGAATTTTAAATCTAGATGATTTATTGGGTGAAGGCACTCACTGGGTGGCGTGGTTCAAGAACGGGAAGAAGAATTATTATTTCGACAGCTACGGAATCTCACCGCCGAAAGAAGTAAAGAACTATTTCAACAAATCGATGGTTCGTTACAACACGGAACGAGTGCAATCACCAGATCAAGTGTTTTGCGGACACCTGTGTCTGTACGTTCTCAAGAGATGGTCTGAAGGAGATCGGTTTCTAGACATTCTCAATGATTTACATTAGAGAGAGATTTTTTTTTTTTTATAGCATATAAAGGTAAAAAAAAATTATTAAAAAACGAAAAATAAAAATAAATAAAATAATTCATTTTTAATAAACTGCATTTGAAATATATTTTTAAAACAAAAAATCTCAAAACAACATGCCAGTCGATAAATTTGGTAGAAGTGACGATGAAAAAGTCAATCTAAAAAAGAAGAGGAAGACGCTCGAAGTCGACGATGGTTACGATGTTGCCAACTTGGATGAACGTTACGTTCGGAGATACAAACCTGGAGAGGAACCTTTGAACATGTACGATAAGAAGCTCTACAATCTTCCCGAGCTGATAGATCTCGCAGATGCTGCGACTAAAAAATATGTCGACAGGGGGAACGCCGATTTCGAACGAATCATGCTAGATAATTACATGGATAAAGCCATGACCGATGATCTCGATCTGAAATCCAAACGTTTGGTGAACATCGCGAATCCTCTAGATTCCAAAGATGCTGCGACCAAGAAATATGCTGATGACTCTCACGCGAGATTCAGCGAACACCTGAGAAATAGATACGTTCAGAAAACGATGCAATCAGAATTGAACGCCAATTCTAACAAGATAACGAACGTGGCCACTCCCACGAATCCCAAGGACGTGGCAACCAAACACTACGTAGATCTGGAACAGAGAAAGTCTGACAGACGTGAAATGAAATCGGATCTGAATGCAGCATTCCACAAGATATTGAATCTGTCGAAGGTCGACGACACGGATGCAGACTCAACTGCAGTCAACAAGGGCTACGTAGATTCTGCCATGATATGATCACAAGAATACGTAGAATCGCAAGTGGACAATCTCTACCTGAAAAAACAATCTGGCGGAACCATGGAGGGTCTCAGTCACGATCCCGAATTCGATTCCAGCGCAGTCAGCAGGAAGTACGTGGATGACAACTCGGTCTGGAGAAAGGGCGACATCATGGAAGGTAAACTAGACATGGGCAGACACGCGCTCACGAATCTACCGGATCCCGTGAACATGACGGACGCGTGCACCCTGATTTCGGTGGTGGAGAAAATCAAATGTGCTAAACAATTGGTCATCATGTGGGCCGAGGAGGCTGGCATGTTAGAGGAGGGAAAAGCTGAGTGGTCTTTCGGAAACGGAGGTAGCGGATCGAAACATGGTCAGGTGGGATATCCCATGCCGTTGGGAGGTAAAATAATTTGAATGAGTCTGGCTTCCACAGATTTGAATAACAGAGCAGTCGTCAATCTCGTGGTGGATGGAGTAGAGAGCGATAAGAGATACAGCATCGAAAAGACTGAGAATCAACACTCGAATGTTAACAGGTTCGGCACACCTCTCAAAGTGAACGCCGGAGACAGGATTAATTTCGTTACGAAAACCAATAATCCCGAAGCCGCCACTTCCGTGGTGAGCATACTGATCGAACTAGATTCTTTGAACAATGAAAAAATTAATTAAAAATAATGAGTGATTATTAAAAAAAAAAAAATAAAATAAAAAGTAATGAGATTTAGAAAGATGTTCAATCTCTCTAGATCTCATTACTTTTATTTTTTTTTTTAATAATTACTCATTACTTTTTTTATTTTTGTTTTATTTTTTTTTCACACACGTCTCTCATCGAATGATCGACATCTTATTTCCATCCGATTCGAATTGTAATTCTCTGTCCGACAGAACCAGGACGAAGGCTTCGGTTTTTCTCGGCACGTTCCTATCGAATTGCATCTTGATCTGAATATCTAAGACGCTACTCTTGAGTCGTTCACTCTGTTTACTGACGTCAAATACGAACATGAGATACATCGACTTGTATTCGCTGGGAGATATGTTAGGGTTGCTCATCAATTCGTCTAGACCATGATACTTCTTTCTAAAATCAGCGGCATCGCCGTACAGTCTGCAGAAATCGTTCTTGTTGAACGACGCATTGTAATCGATTGCTGGATATCTCGTGACATTCCGAAACACTTGCATGTTTCTCAAATGGCAGTGATCGAACAGCGACACATTCTTTTCCTGAGACCCTTCCCTATCAGTCTGAAACGCAACCACGATGAAACGCAGACTCTCGGAAGTGGATTTCACTGTCAATCTCCAATCAAAGTGATTCGTGGAGAGAGGAATGCTAGCTGTGTCGCACTGTCTCATTCTAAATCCCACGGGTAATTTACTCATGGATTCTATGATCTTGTAGCGACGCGCTTTTTCCACGATTGAAGGCTCCATGTGCGGAACGAACCACGATATCTTGTGTAGAGTTATCTTACCCGCATCGGTCGCAGTGAGTCTCACTATTGCGTCATCTTTTCCTTTTCGAATCAACGTCAGATTGTGTTTAAATCCATACATGATCTTGTTGTAATCGTCCGCAAATCCGAAGATGTGTTTCAAAGGTATCCTGAACGAAAACGTTCCTTTAGGTATGGATGTCTTGACGACGTAGTCGAATATTGCGGTGGCGCCGGCGCTAGCAGGGCCGACGGTGTCTTTCACCCACAACTGATTAAGTCCTCTGGATTTCGAAAAATCATCCGGATATGTCAAAAGTCCGAACATCGTGGTGGCTTGACCGGGATGAAACACAGATTCTATCTCTTGTCCGGATAGCATGTATTTTATATTACTGAATAGATGCATGATGCCATTATTGGCTAGAGTAACCGTGTCGTCGTCGGCGTAGTCGCTCCCATCTTCCTTGGTGAGACGTCCCTGCACCACTATGTAACTCTCGCTAGGATGTATGAATAGATCTTGAGTTTCGGCGTTGATTCTTATCTCTCCCGCATTGTTCAAACTCGTTCCGGTTACCGGTTCATATTCGTGAACCTCATATTCTTGAATACTTTCATCTTTCACTATGCTTTGTGCTATATCTAGTATATTTGCCATTTTTAAAGGGTTTTTGTTTTTTTGTTTATTAATTAGCTTGCTTTTTTTATCTAAAAATAGTTTTAATTATTTTTGTTATTATTTTTCTCTCCTATATATATATGTGTGTAAACAAGAAAATGTTAAAGAACGTAAATAAAAGAAATTTATTTTCTTTATCAAAACTTTGTCTTCTGTAATTGTTGTTTGTGAAACTTTCCGATGATCTCTTCTCCATCCAAAGCTTTGATTTCATAAATCACCGGATCGGTGTGAAATATTTTGATTATCACGAAGATTTCCGAGGTCCATTGAGGAGTATAACCCTTTTCGAAGTGCTTCTTATAAGTGTAGATTCTCACTCGATCACCGACCGCAAATTTCGGCGTTCTAGACTTCTTCCTAATCTTAGATCTTTCAGGATATAGATTCGCATAGACCTGTTTTTCGTTTCGAGGATCGCTAGCTTCCACGGGAGTCATCTTGATCTGTGTCGCGTGTTGTTGTAATCTTTGACCAGACCGTTCAGAGCGTACATGTATTTCTTGGTCGAATTCGCAGTGAAGTATCTATGCATCTTTTCCTTCATCGTTCGATTCCAACGTTCCACCATGCTGGCTTTCTCTTCGTTTTCGATTGAGTAGAGGTCGACCAATCGATGAACATGCTTGTTGTAGAATTCCTTTCCCTTATCCACCCACAATTTACTCGGTTTTCGAGAAGACGAGTCGAACACGCTCTTCAGAGCCTCAGCGACGCAAGGTCCGGATTTATTCTTCAAAGCTCTGATCCAACCGTATTTGGAAAGCACGTCGATGATCGTCAATAGATATTTGACACCCTTGTTCCACCTCGAAAACAATCTCATGTCGACCAAGTCGGCAGACCAAATATCATCCAAACCCTTCACAAACACCCTTCTCTTTCGAAATTTACGCGCGATGGGTTTGTGTAACTCCTCAGCCAATTCGCTCATCAATAATCGTTTCTTCTTCTTTTCAGATGCGCTTTTTTTTTGAACGCCCCATCTGAATCGATGTTTCGCACCGATCAGATTGCCGACCAGCGAACGTTCTATCTTCTCTCTCCTGGTCGCATTCGATATGCCTCTCAATTTCCCCAACATGTTTTTATTGCAGACATCATTGCAAGTCTTGGTGTCGGGATGTCCGGCGTAGCACAGATCGTGATCATACGCGGCCGCATCCACCCTATTCACAGGTGTGCTCCAAGATTTAGGAGTCAGATCGGCGTTGAGTCTCTTGTTCAATTTCGTTCCAGGTCCCGTGAAACTGTGACCAGACAGATGCATTTCGAAAGGTAGATTATTGATCATTTTATTCACGATGCCTTTACCTTTGCTCGCGTTCTTTTTTTGATGAATCGAGTCTTGATAGAACCACACACGTCGCAAATTCCGCGAAGCATCTGTCTATCGTTTTTAGTTTGTACTTCTTGAGAATTACTCGTCTCGGTAACTCTCTTACACTTTACGCAATACATTTATAAGAGTTATTTAAATTAATTTCGTTTTTATTTTATATATAAATTTAATATTTGTTTTTTAAAAATTCTGTTCTTATTATATATATTTTTTTTCAATCGCTGCTCTTGAGTTCTATCATCTTACTGAATTCCTCCCTAGCCTCTTTCCTCCCCTTTCCCACGAGAGAATCCTTCATCTCTTCTTTGATGATCTGACACGTCTTGATTCTCACGGCTTCTTTCATGGCTTCGTATTTCGTTTTCTCACCCAATATCGTGAAGTAGCCTCCATCTGATATCCTACCGTCTTTCAACGCCATCGAGATCATTTCGGATATCCTGTCGATCTTGGAGTCGGCCAAGACGCGAATCTTGTCGTGTTTCCTCGCCTTCAGATATAATTTCCTACTCAAAAAGTTTCCGAGCATGCTAAACAATCCGGCAGCGAGAGCCACTCCTTCTACGGTCAACATGATCGGAATGCCGACCGTGATCGACAACAATCCGATGCCGGCCGCGTGTAAACCCATGGAAATCGTGATGAATGTCGTGTCGGTCGCGTTGACGAATTTCACGAAACGCGAATACTTCTTCTTGAGAGAACAGCGAGAATCTCTCTCTCGAGTTAAATACGCTTGGATTCTATTGATTTGATCGATGCAATACCTCTCTCCTCTTTCTTTTTCTTCTAGCGACGGTGCCGTCGGCAAAACGCCGTTCGGCTTCTCATCCTCGTCGTCATCTAACGTCGGACACAATTTATTTCTGGTTCTCATTTTTGTGTTTTTTTTTCTTTATAATATTAGATAAAAAAAATTATGTGTGTATTTATTTTTATTTTCTATTCTCCCTTATTTTTATATCAATGAGAAAACTTAGACGTATGCTTCATTGAACAATAATTTCATGATGCATCCCTTGTCTTCTAAAGTCAGACTTCTACGTGCCAATTTCAGTTCTTCCGAAACTGTGGGCTTGTCTCGATCCTTACAGAAGACTAATCTCTTCCAAAGCGTGATCACATCGTCGAATCTAACGCGTTCGAACGCCGGTTCAAAATACTTGACGACCATATCTTCCCTTTCCATCGTCAGATGCGAATGATTCTCGTGATCGAAGTCTAGATGATCCCGACATCCGACACATCGTTCTAACAAGATGGAACGTAGTTCTTCGTTCACGCAGATTGTGTATGCTCTCATCAGCATGTTTAAAGGAAACCTCGCTCTAATAGTCTGGGAAGCGCTCATGATTTACGTATTTTTTTTTATTATCTATTCGATTTGATATATTTATTTTTTTAAATAACTATTTTATTTATATTTTTTTTTTCTCCTATATGTATCAATCACTTTTTTTATTTCCTCGGGAAACGTGGCAGTGGGTTTGCGGGTTCAGTATCACCTCTTTTCCATGTGTCGTACATAAGTTGAGTTCTGATGTAGAATCCGCAAATGGGTTTCCGTGTACGCCTCCATAGGGATTCAGTGTTAAAATCGTGTACAGATACGGATGATACAGAATCCGCAAACCACCTTTTTGATGCTGATACAGAATCCGAAACACGTTTTTTGCTTGCGATTTAACACTGAATCCTATGGAGGAAACCCATTTGCGGATTCTGTATCAGACAGTACACCTTATTTTTCTTAAAATTTCATACATTTTTTCACTCTTGAGCGACGTGTATATAGAATCCAGTGATATAGATTCCGCAAGCGGATTCTGTATCACCATAAAAAACGACAAACCGTGTACCTGTACACGATTTTAACACTAAATCCTATGGAGGTGTACATCGATGTACGTGTACATGTACGAAATCTGTTACTGAATCCGCATTTATTACCTACTGCGGTCATGTGAGAAGGATTACATAACCAATTAATGTTTGGGGAGAAAAATCTTTCAGAGACTGTCCCTGATTAGCAATTATATTGTTCAGTCAGAAAATTTCTAAACCCTACATTTAATAAAATATTCAGATACAAATGCAATATCTTTCATTTCCAGAACTCTGTACTGCGGTCTAATATAGGAATTGAAAAAATCCGTTCGTTAATTCGTGAGATTTTCGATTTGTTTTCATATTAAAATAAAATTTTCGCTTATATATAATTTGGATTCCCCCCCCCCCCCTCCCCACCCCTCCGTATAATTGAAGGTCGGATTGTCTCCGCCGAAATGATCTTGTCTCCATTCATTCTCGTAACGCTTCATCTGTATTTTGTCAATGAAATTTATGGAATAGAATGAGTATTTTAGTGAATAAAATGTGTTCTTGGTGTACGGTGTTTTTGAAACAAGATCATTAATAAAAAAATTGCTTAATAAAGTATTGTTGTTAAAATCATTTGTCCCATATAATCAGTCAACACAGCTGACTGTCCATAATATCATCATTGACAACTGCACTTGTTATTGTTGAAGTAATTACCATGGATACTAAAAAGTTCCCCTCAAAGCCAATTAGCTTATCCTATTTTTAGACACCCTGTTATGCAATCGACTTGTGGGTGGAGAGACTATTTTAAATGGACTGTACACGTAATGATGTGGTTCTTGCAGAAATACTCAATTTGGGCGATCGTAAGAATGCAAGGACATGATCACGCCCTTTATTTGTTCGAGACAATGTATAAGCGGATTTGCAAACAGGTGACAGCAAATACTTGAGCTGTTAATGTCATAACTGTAAAATATGGTTCGAAACTCCCTCTCGTGTTTACAGGCCGTCTGAACATTTTTGTTGACAAAACATCTGAATTATTGCGCTCTAAAAGACAACATGAACCACTTGTAAAAAAATAACCGAGTGTATAAAATCGGGACGATACACATAAAATTTTTCACGAAGTATATTCCAAGTGACCAGGAACTATATTGAGCGTGTTGATTTCCACGATGTTGTGAAGTTATTTACTTCACAATTACCATGGATCTTCGCCACTGACTGTGTTGATGTCGGCAAAGGACTGATTCAAGATAGGTTGAAAATGATGCATTCGCGCTTTTAAATAAGGTGCGTTTGGACGATGCTGAGAATTTAGTTTTTTCTTGCAACCAACCAAACTGACACAAGCGTCGATCAGTGTCTTTTGTCATCGTTTTGCACTGACAAATGTGACAAATCTCCTTCACCGGAAACTATCTCTCAATTTGCATATCATAATAAACAAAACCACTGTCAGCGTGACCGTGTGGTCAAAACCGAAACGAATTATCAAATCCACAGTCAAAATTAGCTGCAATTGGCTTTTAAACAAATGAAATACACAAAATATTCGCAATTTCTTCATTATCCATGCCGTGTTACTATTTAACCAGATCACATGCGTTCAGTTTTGTTTGTCGGCATCAAACTGATATTGTTTGTGGTAATTAATAGTACGAGAAGGCGAAAGAAGCCAAATATTTTCCATCATCTATAAATTAATTAAAGTTGATAATTCCTTTTATTTTACAGAAATTATGAATTAATAAGGTGGGTGTGTTGCGATTATTATGCCCCAGACCTGGACGTTGTAAAATCAAAGGTGCATCTTGGGCCGTGCAGTGGTGACCTCTGTCCTCTTAGTCTTACCCATTCATCAATTTACATGTACCAACATTCTCCCTTGTATCTCAACCACTGCTACTCCAATTTGAAGGATATTTGGTGTTGTGATCGAGCATCATGGGAAACGATGCCTGTGTATCTGCTGTAGCGTGAGTTTCTTCCACATATTTTTTTTCATTTTCAGAGTTATGATACTTTTTCACTCTTTCGAAGTAGAAAATTTTGTTTATAACTAGTTGATTTGTTACAATTTGTTGGAAAGTGCCTGGCCCTGCTGACACCCCCAAATTTATTGCTACAAAATATTTTTGGTGAATATTTTATTCCAATTACTCACCAAGCAACAAGCTAATGAATATTCTGTATAAAGCCACCAATCTGATGTTTGAAACTTTTATCGTAGCTGTTATGAAGGCTTATGGAACTCGAAATATTGATTATGGCAGGACTTTTCTATACACCCATTAATCGATAAATTAAGTGTAGTTGGAAGTAAGAAGCATGAAAGGTCCAGAACTTAAAGTCTAAAAAGAATGTTTTGCAATGTAACATGATTTTTGCAGATACACTTATTTGGAGGGTTACCTGTCTGATAGTGTTTGGAACATGTGTGGTCAGGATCTTCAAAAAGAAAAAAAATAGTTAAACTTCGAGAAAAAAGGCATATGCCTTGAGTGCCGGAGGTACAGTCATACAAGGAAGAGAGCCCCACCCCGGGAATTTTTTTGTGTCAAATGGAGCGCACTTGTCACCTTTTGGGGATTGCTTTGTGTACTGCATTCATGAAAAAAATATGTGAGACCCTCTGGATGTGCCCTTCTGATCTCAATATACGAATAAGCCTCCCAGGGGAAAGTACATGCAATAATGGTTATGTAAGGTTAATTTGATGTGTTTTGAATAACAATGTACTTTTAAGTACATTAGATGGTTTATTGCAGTGACAGGTTACAGTTACCCTTATTTCTTCTCCAACAGATATCATGAGTGTATTGGTGTCCAATAATAAACAAAGCTATTATACTTATTGATAAACCAGACAAATTTAACAATTTAATCACTATCAAACTGAAGCATGGGATAAAAGGGGTTACAGTGCAAGGGGTTTGTAAATATATTTATTCAACTACAATGTATGACTTTGAAGTGCATTCTACATAGGAGAATATCATAGTTTCTTTCAAACCACCACAGTGACTCATACATCTTTATATTGGGAGACACTCTTTTGTCCTTCCATACTTCTTCTGGTGGACTCCTTCAAGTTGACCTTTTTGAACTCCCCAAATCAAAACATAAACAAAAGAAGATGTTTGCCTTCAATCAGTGAGCACTCCACTTATAACATTTGGTCTCAATCTTTATTACTTTCATGAATTAGGAAAATATTTCTTCGAGTGTGTACTTTAATGTTTATAGGATACAGCTGTTATTTTATTTTGAGGTATTTTATTGTAAAAATTTTGTTCTCTTACTTATGCCATAGCAAACTTTCATGTGGTGCTATTGTGGTACCAGACGGTCTCCAGTAGTTCTTCAGGCGCCTTGGGAAATGACTTAAATCTCTTTGTTTACTTGGCGCACTTATACTGAGGAATTCGAACTGTTCACTTCGAAATTCGATTCTTTCGACTAACCTGCTTTGCAGAGACCTGAATCTTCAGTGTAAGTGACATTATCATGTAGGAAAATCACTACATTTGGCGTCGCCGACGAAAAAATTTCGGGGATACCCTAGATTTTTCTTAAATTAATTTTGAAATTGAAGTCACGAAATTTCGTGACAAATCATCGGACTTCATTCATCACTTGCGTTTCAAATGTTTATAATTTTCTCAATTGTTTCACCGGTTATAGCTGGAGAAGCAATGTTTTAATGCTGTTTTCTTGGAAAGTGATGACAGTCGATGAAATGTTTTGGGATTATTGTAAATTTTAATTGTGATGTACAAATGTTTTTCTCTGTTTATAACGGCAACGTTCAGTGTAACCGGTAGGTGAGGATCAGCAAACTGGACTTCACTTCAATTTGCTCACCATGATTCAAATACACACCGACATTCCAGCGTAAAATAATAATGCCTGCATTAACTATTTTCCAATCACAACGGGTATACTGAGTATTTTTCTTTAATATGACTATGCCATTATATATATTTCTGGCAAAATTTTGCAACTTTTGAAAGTTTCAAAATATTGTAAATTCACAAATCATTTTCAGTATTTCCCAAACTGCACTTGTTACAAACATTTTTTCTGTATAATATTACATGCACAACAACTTACAATTAATTCATACACAGCAGGTCATTGTTTAACTTGCTATTATCTCTTCAGGTTATTAGTGAGCTTAATTATTCACTGTTATCTGGCTGGCAGATACCTTGTACAAACATCGCCTTGATTGCCATTGTATGTTAAAATACAGCTACTGCCAAATCACAATTGTGCACTTGTTGAAAAATACACTTTCTTTTATTTTCTCTTTAAACGCTTTTTAAATATGGGTCGAATGAATATTCAAACCGCAGATATAGAGGAATTCCAGAAACTGAAATCTATTGATGAACGATCTGCACGTAAATTAGTGAAATGCAGAAAACGAAAGGGATTTCTGGAATTAGATGATTTACTGGAGAAAACCAGTTTAACTCTTCATGATTGGTCTCTGTTATTGGCAGAAGGCAGCATAACCATGCGACTGCCGACTATACGGGCACCGTATCAACATGGAGTATCCACCGTAGGAGCGTGCACCCAAACTCCAGCTTCAGGAGAGGGGAGAACACCAAATGTGAGAAACGACCACTGGTATGAAGTGGTACAGCTTCTCAGAGAGGAAGTAAAGGACCTGGAAATGAAGTTGAAGACCCTGGAGTGAATGTGTGAAAAGAACTACTGGATGGCTGTGGATGATTCTAATAGAAACTGGGAAGAGTTTGTGAACGAACACTACGTTTCATATGAAAAACACGAGAACGAGCTCCATAGAGTCAACAAACAGTGGGGGCAAAAGATGGACGTTTACGTAAAAGAGTACTCCATTCTGCAAGAGAAGAGCGTCGATGAAATTCGGCGATTACAAGAACAATGGAAGCTCAAATGCGATGAACTGGAAAGAGACTGCTTAAAATATAAGCATTTCCTTCAAGAGTTCTCTGCAATAAATAATAAGATGACAACAGCCCTTGAAAAAATCTGGAAACCACTGGAAGAGGATAGTACCACATCAGCTAAACTAACAATTACACAAGACTTGGCAGGGAAACTGGATGGAAAAATTATAGTTGGTAGTCAGTTGTATGCAATCAGTGATGAGCTGGTGACGGTTAACACGGATGTCTGTATTTCAACCAGTGATGAAATATCCATGAAAACAGAATTCGAACGATTATGTTGTTTGTTTGATTCAGTGGCAGAAGAAGTGACCCAACACTACGAACTTTACATATCTGACGACAAAAGTACCACACCAGCATATGAAAATATTGTAAAATCTGGTCCTGACAACTGTATTCAGTTTATATCATCCATAGACATCAGCGACAAAGCTCTGCAGCCAGAACAGAGTGAACGTCCAAGGCAAGCTGCCTGATAACACAGAGGGAGCTCAGAGGGCCGACGTTGACAGCCTGTCAGAACCGTCTTTATTCCGGCAGCCCATACAGAGAAATGAATATAACAGTAATAATACAAATGGTGTGTGCAGCGAACATAGATATGTCAAAAACAATGAACATGTTTTGCCGGACGAACCGGTCATGGATGCCGCTATCAAGACTCCGATTGATAACAACGAGATAATTTCAACCGCTCTCGGTTACTTTCAACGGAACACCCTTGATGGTACATACGAGGAACCCAGCCAACTACATGGAAAAGCGTCTGAAATCACTTCCAGTAAACGCACAGATAGGGCTCTTTTCGCTACTGACAACAAAAGAAAGGTAACGCCGAGAAAACGAAAACGTAACAAAAGAAAACACTTTTTAGTTAAGGAAGACAGACGGCTATATGATCCAACTCAATTCCCAAAGCGACAACTGAACAGAACCTACATGTCAAATAAAACTACAGCTCGACAGATACCATTTATTGGTGAAAAGCAACAACACCATGTTCCACGGTATCGAAAACCCAGTACACAGACAGTTTTCGGAACATACGATCCAGCTGTGCGAAATATATTTTGTGAGCCGCCACCTTCACAGTTTCCGGGTAATAAACACAATGATGATGGACGACGGATTCATGGAGCTTTGTTCCAGCCAATCAAGCAGTTACCACGTTCGAACTTTGTACTGCCACATGCAAGACAATTTCCAGTTTCAGGAAATCTATATAGCTCTGGTCAACCAAATCCATCGACGTATACGTTTGCCAATGGCCACAAATTTTTGAATGGCTCCGTATATTTGGTACCTGCATTAGTTCCGACGTCTGTAATTGGACCACAGCTTCAACTGACACCCAGTCCGTCTCCAATGTTCTATCTGATAAACACACCAGTATATTTTAAATAACATTTACATGGATCGTTTGTTGCACATTTGACCGGTACGCATCAATGTACAGTGTAAGTGAATCAGACTGTTCAGAAGCTGGACCATCTGCCGAGAAATTGTTACGATTTTTCTAAATTGTATATATTTAAATCATCGTTAACTGGAGCTGGGAGCTTAAGGTTAACGGTGGTTTCTTATCAAAAAGTCATTCATGTTGATTTTTCATCAGTGAAAATTGGAGGTTACAGCTTTAGATTTTCACTGCTTTCATATAAAGGAGATTTTCTGGCTTCTGAAAGAAAAACCACACTGTGTGATGTACAGCAACACCTAGTCAATTGACCATTCAGATATGTATGAATATCTACAAAAGTGTTCCAACACTAGGACACAAAAAGTCTCTTCTTTTATCTGTATATGTTCCTAAACCTCACAATGCACGTTTTGTTTATGTTTTCACATGCAATACGGCAAATATTTTATCACCGCTAATCTTGTTGCTCATAAAAGTATCCATGTAGCTCGACTTTGATTAGTTGCATAGGTATACTTAAGATTAGCGTTTCATGTACGAGCACACTGCAACTGATGCATTACCGATTTTGGGGCTGTCTTAGGAAGTCTCAAAATCAGTGTACTTTTGCAAATTGGACGTTACCGTTGGAAGAATGGGGATCAAAGAGATAATCTTTGAAAACCATATTGTACAGATTTCAACATGGCAGTAACTCAATTTGCAACAACGAGTACATACATTTTAATTGTAATAATAAAAATGTAAATAGACTTTTAAGTCTCTTAACAATTTTAATTATTCGGCCAAAAACCTTCTCGACACTTCTCTCAAAACTCAACATTTATTTACAAGTTGAAAAACAACACCACTGTGTCCAGTTCCGCATTTTTCAGAGTTAACAAAATAAACAAAATTTGTAATGACTGATTTTAGAATTGCTTCAAGTACATTTGTACATATTTCCATCAGTGGAGATTGGAGGTTATAGCTTTAGATCACCACTGATCTTATACCCTTTCACAATATCAGAATAAAAATGCATCTTATTAAATGCAAGTGATGATTGGATCAACACTTGGGTTTTTTTGCCAAAGATGATTTTAGAACATTGTGAATTTTATTCTGATATATGCTGGACACAAAGTCTGGTTTTAGAGTACACTTAATTTCTTTTAAAACCCTGCTTTTTATTCTACAAAACGGAGAGGAATGTGGTACCAGACGGTCTCCAGTAGGCACCCCCAATGTTCTTCAGGCGCCTTGGGAAATGACTTAAATCTCTTTGTTTATTTGGCGAACTTATACTGAGGAATTCGAACTGTTCACTTCGAAATTCGATACTTTCGACTAACCTGCTTTTCAGAGACCTGAATCTTCAGTGTAAGTGACATTATCATGCAGGAAAATCACTATACTATTTACACATGGCAGCAGTTCCATGGCAAATTTCAGTTTCCACATGTTCTATGTTTCATTCCAAGCATTTTGGTATATAATTTATTGGGGTTATTCATTTTGGGCCTTCTTTAGACTTTAAAGAAAATTACACATGAAATTTGACCAAAGTTAGGTTGGACGTCCCCTTAAATTGTGTGTGTATTTTTTTTTAAATGATAATAATTATTAATTGTAAAAATATTTTATTTTTTTTTTTTATTATTATATATGTAAAAAACTGTAAAATAACAACTTTACAGTTTTTTTCTTTAATAACCAAAACGGTTATTATTATGACATTTTTTTGGCTCTATCGGATAGAACTTCTTTTTAATAAGAGGAGATAACTCTATACGGTTAAGGACATGTCGTGGGAATCAAGCAGTCTGATTGGTTAGTTAAAAAAACCCCTTGTTCCCACATCATAATCGCGGACCGGTTCTGAGCGCACCTCACACGTTTTAGACTCGGAAGAGCGATCTCTCTCCGTGCCAAAAAAACTCATACATCATCGCGGTAGGGGGTGGGGGGGGGGAGGGGGGGGTCCGTTGCACCGAACAAAAATTCATCGCTCGATTCAGACTCTGTTATTCCCGCGGGAATCGACGTTGGATCGCTCGTCTTCCATCCGCGACGACAATGTCTTTTGGGAATTTTTGTCAATGTGAATCTCAGTGCAAATGTTGTCTCTGTCGCAATCTTGCAAAATACGTAATATCCAAGTCGAAAAAAATCACCTAAAATGGCGAGTCCGTCTTACCTCTGCGAAAAGATGAGTGTTTTCCCGAGAAACATCGTTGTCAGATTTGTCGAGCGCACCTAAAAGTGAATTTTTAAATCGGTGAATTTTTTAGAGTTTTTAATAAATTCCGTCGAAATTTTAGTCGGACCCACGTTAACCGTTAGAGAAATTGAACGTCGAACCCACGACACCTCGTCTACCGCCACCACTGTAAAAACCAGTAGAAAGTGACGATGTGAATGCGGACGTTTCGCATCGTACAAGTCCATAGATTTCGATCGTGACGCACGCAATTTGTCCGAAAAACTAAGTTTTTGTTGAAACACGATTTGTGTAGAGGATTTGGTGCGCTCGTATCCCCTGGTTTCCCCCTGCTCTTCGCAGTCGCATTTATGCATCAATTTACTTAGAGCACGGCTTAGACTTGGTATGATGAGTAGATGGGAACGTCGGCTGTACACAACGGCTACCGTGGCAGCCAACGTGGACTTTTTCAGTACACCCTATGTCATGGGACTGCTCTTACATCATGCCATTCATTATACGGTGACCTCTAACCCCTTCCCGCATATAGCGTGTGTAACATGTAATGCTAAATAAAGTATAGCTGATATGTCCGCGTCAATTAGTTTGTGAATAGTATACCATAAATGGTACGCACACACACACACGCACACCAAATAGAAACACGAAATATTACACCCTTCAGGTTGCATTTCGGATCTGTTTTCTTGAAACGTGGCAGGATGACATTATGGTGAGTGAATGAAAATGTCATATTTCCATCACGAAAGCTTTTTTTCTGATCGATAACAAAAAGTCAATATTTATGACACAGTGTACTTAAATGCAAGACCGGCGAGGAAATTATGCCATTAACCCTTTACCTAACATGAAAAGCAGACGACACTTGCAAAAATAATTCTTGAATAACTAATTTTTTTCATTTTTTGTCTCAAAAACATAGGTTATGACCCCTCGTTGGAACGAGCTCGACGAGCTCGTTCCAACGAGGGGTCATAACCTATGTTTATGAGACAAAAAATGAAAAAAATAATGAAAATTAACAGGCGATTTTTGAGAATCGCGCTGGCCGGTTTTGGCCGTTACGTTGGGTAAAGGGTTAATCTCATAAATGAAGCATAAAGACAAGGTAGGCGTAAACTACAGTGTCATTGACACGTTCATTTGTTTTGTTCTTGTTTTTTGAGTTTTTTTATGGCGCGGGGGGGGGGGGGGGGGGGCTCTCCCATAAACTGTAACCAAACAAAACACATGAACCACGAACTTTGACAATCAAGAATGATTTAGCACTCTATCGGTTAAGAAGTAAATCTGGCTTCGAGATTTCAAAAGTAGGCTCCAATCCTGGCTCTTATTTTTAAATGCTCAGGTCAGTCCCAGCCCACTGACTTTTGTCCACTTTAGAGTAAATTAAGAGGTATAAAAAAAAATAAAAGTAAAAATGTAAAAAAAACCGCTGGCCCCAATCAGTGTGAGACCAAACCATAGGTGAGAAAATGCGAAATATGACCTTTGGAACTTTTGGGAACATAATATATATTTGTTTCCAGTGTATTTTTTTACATGAGATGACGTAGGCCTACTTTGTAGATGTGCGTTTTATTCAAAAAAGTTTAGCGGGGTGTTCAGTGAAAGAAAGGTTGGTTCTGTTGCCAATAGCGTTTAAGACTTCTGCAAAGATCTGAAATAGCAATCAGTTCAGTGATCAGTTCGGATAAAAAATATCATCGCGAGTTTCCCTAATATTGATAAGCTTACAACCAATGAGAATTCACCACGCAATGTTACACGCTAGATAGAATGCGCAATTCAAGAATATCACAATAAAGCGGAATTACATTGAGAAACGAAGCTTCCAGAACTTCAACAGTCGACACTGTAACAAAAACGTTTCGCATATTAATTTGTATGGCAGGCGGCACAACAATATCAATGTTTGTCGAAGGTCCACGTTTCAAATGCAAACTAGATGGACAGTTCGGAAGTGGGTTGGTGCACTGACTTCTGCGTTTATCTGAATCACATAGCAATATGAACACCACGGACAAAATAACTGCCACACTGGAACAGATCGAGTGGAAGTGGCATGAACGTGTGTTGGGGGTGGGGGGGGGGGGGGGGGGGGGGGGTCTTGGCTTGAATTCTCCCCACCATTTTCGCGAGAATCCAAATGCATGAGTTTATCTGAATCACATAGCAAATGAACACCACATACAACATAACTGCCACAATAGAACAGGTCGAGTGGAAATGGCATGAGTGTATGTTCGCGGGAGGGGGGTGACTTAACAAAAGGGCTGAAAAATGGACTGTTGGCGCGGATAGGAAGCAAAACAAGAAAGACAAGAAAATAGTACTTCAGCGCCACCGGTTCGACCCCCCCTCCCCAAGTTCGGTCTCAAGATTACTGACTTTGGCCAAGTTCATCTTTGTAATCTGTTGAAATTTTGATCGAATCACTATTTTAAAAAAATTAAAGTAAAAACTTAGTTCAAAATTTGCGGCACCAACTCACGATTATTTTCCGTAAAAACTACGTTTCCTTCGCTTTAAGTTGACTTTAACCCTCTCATTTGGTACGCATACTTTTTGCGATTCGAAAATGTGCAGCATCGCTCGCTAAGCGAACAACATAAGCAACAAAAAGCTTAAGGAATGATCAGTGCAAATTCAATCCTACAGCCATACAGGGCTGTATAATTGATTTTTCACTGAACATCCCCACAAATGTAAAGCAGAATTTCAGGGCTTATATTTTGTCGAGAATGCGGCAAGCAAAGATTCGCGCAACAAAGCCAGCGAGAATCCATGTAGATTCTCATT
Source organism: Pictodentalium vernedei (assembly GCA_031216915.1). Lineage (NCBI taxonomy): Eukaryota > Metazoa > Mollusca > Scaphopoda > Dentaliida > Dentaliidae > Pictodentalium > Pictodentalium vernedei. The sequence continues at coordinate 519,108,806 of CM062297.1, forward strand.
GCACCTCTGCTAGGATTCCCTTGAAAAGTATTGTCAATTTAACCTTTTACCTAACATAGCAGTAGCAAATTAACCAATACAAGGCTAACATGACCTGAAATATCCTGACCCTTTTTCAATAAAATTGTACAACTATGGCTGCCATTGGAACCGGCTCAATGAGCCGGTTCATTTGACATTCATTTTTGTAAGGTTTTATCGATAAACATTGTTTCTCTTTCAAAAAGTTATCAACTTCAGACCAGTTCATATAAATTTTAAAAATTAAAAAGCTGTGTTGGCTAGGCGTGACATGTATTGCCGGGTCTCGTTTCCTATTAAAAAGGTCATTTCCGAGGTTATTGCATATCCTCGAGTAAATGGCTATTTTGAGCTATAGTTTTATTTTGTGGTGGTGAGGATTCAGTAAATAATTCTCATTAATGGTGATATTGCAAAAATAATCTGTTGATGGTCTTGATTCAAACTGTATACTGTACATTTCAGTTAGGGATCGAGGCACACAGGAGTGTTGAATGACTAACCCAGACCTGGTTGGTACCTGACAATTTGCTGGTAAATTTTTGGGACAATTATTGTGAAAAATTTGCTTTGAGAAAGCCTTCTGAAAAAATGAATAAGAAACCCAGATGCTTTTTATTTGTCAGAAAGATAATCTTATGCTGCAAAATCCTCAGTGGAGGATAGTTTTATCACTATCGATGCACGAAAATTGGAAATTTATCCCCAATATGAGAAAATTTTGGCCATTTTGAGCCATTTTTTAGCCATCATCTGTGTTATTCAGCTGAGTGTATTTGAGTATTATTGTAAGATTTTTGTTGTGTGCAGTTGTCTCCAGAAAAGACCATATTCAGAGCTTCCAGAAACTGAAAACATTGGGAGTATTGTGAATGGGGGAGGTAATTTAAATGCGAAATATCCTCGGCGTGTGAATGAGAAGCCGTGCATTTCTTCAAAAACCAACGTTTTCACCTGAATAACTGTAACGAGACCTCAGTATACACTATACAGCAGGGGTTCAACCACGGTGGTCTGATGGGATCCTGGGACACTCATAGCAGGTATGGATTCTCGCAACCATTTTCTCGAGAATCCAAATGGATTCTCCCAATCTGAGATGAAATATATTAAACCATGCTGATTCGCCTTACTGCTATGGCTGGTATTTTTTTTTGATGACCCAGTATCTTGAGCAAAGACTTTTTTCAAAGTATCTGACTAGAATAAAACTTGTAGACGTGAGTGCGCTTTAGGCCTTGAGTCAAAGCTTCTGTCGAAATATGGAACCCAGGAACCCGCAATTTGACCATCTTGCATCTCGTTTCAAATAAAAGGCTAAACTGATAACTCACCTCCTGAATATTTGTGATAAAACTGAGACATCTGCGATTGCTGCACTCCTAACATATGATTGTTTTTATCTCGAATGGGTGACATCAAATGCGAGAATCTATCTGAAAGAAAACCAAATTTGCAACTTTAAAAGCATTGAAAGTTTCTGGACTAAAGTGTATCACTTGCAGTACTCGGATAGGCCTAATAAAAACGGACAGAGAATTTCTATCGAATTGCGACTATGGAGTGTTTCGGACTAAATTTTCTGTCCGCTCACACCCCCCCACCCCCCCCACCCCCCCCGAATGACTAGAATTTAAATCTCAACTGGAAGTCTGTGGCTGATTAGGAATGTTGGGGTCCCAGGGTGGCCAATTTTAAGTCCTGTACGTGCTAATTAAATAAGAGGTTTACCGTTGGGAAGCCCATGCATCGCCACTAGGCCCACTACTAGGTAAATTATTTATCCACAAACTTTTTGTAACAATACTCCGCCACTGTCAAATATTCCAACATCCTCAAGGCATGGAATATTTCTTCAGTCTGAACTTGAGTCAAGTTTACACCCCCACCCCAGTCAGTCATCTCTGCGACGTCACTGAATGTATTCTCGTTAAGGTGCTATATAAGCAAGAGGAATTTGTTTACTTTGAAATTCCCACTTCTGATATTCATAAATTCGAACTAAATATTCACAAATTATACATCAAAATGAAGGTCGTGGTGTAAATAGGACACGAAAAATTATTGTAACGGTTATATTAACTCTGCCTGATACAAACAGCAGATGACATTTGCAGAAAACATTTCCTAAGTGACTATGTAGCTTCATTTTATGGCTCGAAATCATAGCGTGTAACATCTCATTGGAACGAACTCGACGGGCACGCTAAGATGAGAGTTTATAAGCTATGTTTGTGAGGCAAATATTGAAACAAAATACTGAAATTTATTTGGCAATTTTGCGAACATGGCTGGCCGTTGCGTTAGGTGAAAGGTTAAATTGCACAGTATATGATAAAAAGAATCTCAAATTCGTCTTGATCTTTACATGAAATTTCTTAACCCCGTTCACTTAAAATCGATCAGAGCCTCGGCACACCCAAGTCTGCACATTGGTCTCGTTGCAGCTAGCATTTGTTTTTCTTGTAAAGAGAGGCTGACATCAGTGGCATCACACAATACGGAAATTTCAAAATTGGATGAAATATTTCTGTTTGTTACTTTAGGCCTAAAAAAAATCTGATTCTCAGATTCTTCCGCGTGGTCCTCTTGACTACCGCATGCACTCTTTTTTATAACCAATGCAAACTTCACAAAATAAAAATCAAATAGTTTATGTCTGATATTTTACCCAAGTTGATATAATTGATAGATTTGTATCTTGAGTGCAACAAGGCTTTGCAATGCAATACCCCTCCACCCATGCTGTTCTGGACTATAGGTTAGATAGATCTTTATTTTGCAGTATACTAGTACATTGATTACAAAATACCATTACAACAAACAGGAACATAAGCTAGTATACAGCATGGAAATGGCATAGCCTATAAGGCTGTCTTCCTGCCATTCCCGTAAAAAGAAAGTTTCTTTGGCATCAGTGTATCGACGTGCTTTCCCCAAGACGGGGTTGTCTGATCTTTTATTTGTAATTCAGGGGAGCTGGAATGTATTTGAGAATTAAGGGATGGGAAGAGGAGGATGAGATGTCAGAAGATTACAGCTGGCGGATGACACAGTCATGAGGCCTAAGACATAAAAAAACAAGAACATGAACGTTTGATGGCAAAGAAATAATTGCACAAAATAAAAAATAAAACCCAAATTCCCCTTTCTTATATAGCACCTTAACGAGAATACATTCAGTGGAGTCGCGGAGATGACTGATTGGCATGCTTTGAAGATGTATTTTTATTTATTTATTGGTGTTTAAGGTCACAACTTTGAGGATGTTGCTGGAAAATTTGTCAGTGGCGGAGTATTGTTAAAAAATGTTTGTGGATAAATAATTTACCTAGTAGTGGCCATGCATGGGCTTCCTAACAGTAAACCTCTTATTTAATTAGCACGTACAGGACTCAAAAATTGGCCACCCTGGGACCCCAACATCCCTAATCAGCCACAGACCTCCATTTGCCTGAGGCCGGGTGCTTGTATGACATAAGATCAATAAGTAAATCTAGTGTCGTAACAAAGTTTATTACACGCCTGCTCTGTGTATGAATTCATCATCTACAGCAACACTAAACCATGCGAAAAATGAAAATCCGTTCCGCATACATGTGCCGAAAGAAAATCGTTGACAGCCTGACAGAATTTTTTTGGACGATGATACTGAGTGTCCTTCTAATAAATTATAATTGTTTTTGTAGTCGTGGATAAACACAGAACGACACGCGCATGTGGATAGGTTAATCGATAAGGCACTTGTGCCATCCCGAAGGCTCCATTTCTAAAAGTTATGTTTCATTTTTAAAGAATTTTGTACTAACCCTCTCCGATGATTCGGAGTCAGGAAAGGCCACTTGACAGCACCAGACACAGACACCCTTCGGGATTAGAAATGCGGCCTCTCGTTTTATCCTCTGTGCTTTATCCTTCTGTGCCGACACTCGTGCCAAATCGATTAACCCATTCACACGCGCTTGTCGTTCTGTATATACATGGTTAGCCTACCAGCAGAAGCGAATCGATCGAAGTCGCCAGTCCAGATGAAAATATCCGACTGGAAAATTATTGAGGTACCCCCTCCCAACACACACCAAATTTACCGTTACGTCCCTGAATACACGCACAGTTTTTTCTACACAAGTCAAAGATACTGAATTGTTTGTTTGACAGGGTTAATCCTTTATGTTACACGAACAGAAAGCGACACTTGCATAAGTTGCAAAAGAATAAAAAAAATATTGGGTAACTAAAAAATTATTTTCTGCTTCACAAAAGCATAACTGATGATCTTCGTTGGAGCGAGCTCAACGAGCTCGTTCCAATGAGGGGTCATAAGCGATGTTCTTGGTGCAAAAATTGAAAAAATAATCCGTGGGTCAATAGCGATTTGTAGTCTATGAGTGGAGCTAACGTGCGGAAGAGGTTTTGATGTCAGTCGACAGAAGTTCAGAACGCATTCTGTTTGCATTTATGTGGGGTTTCGGAGTTGCCTGAGTTTCAGTGAGTAGTGCGCGAATAAAGGGAAAATATTAGTATATAATTCGACTATGGCTCACTCCAATCCGTGACAAAGCAAAGTAAAAAGGTAGGTAAAAATGTTAAGATCTGACAAACCTGCGAAAGGTTACTGTCCCGTTGTTTTGATGAACTCCACTTGAAGTCCTTCGATCGCTTTGTTTATGTTGACAATTTTTGCCCACTTAGGCTGATATCTGGAACCAATCGACTTGCTGAAATATTACATCAAGTTTCAATTCCAGGAAAATTCCGGGAAAAACCCTTGCTGGCCTCGCATTCGCTCTCTGTCGAGCAATTCTAAAATTGTACATTAAGGAGACAAACACCTTGAGAAGAAGTTTCACTTCACGGCGGTCATTGCATAATTATATATTTGCAAGCGATAGATTTGAATTCCAATTATTGCCATTTTATTCAAAATGTATGAATGAATGATCTCATAAATTTGAATGAGCGCAGTGCAATGTGACACACAATACGAGATATATGAAGAGTTATTTTCATTTGGCAATACATTTTATCTAGTTGCCGTAGGAGCAACAACAAAAACAAGTTTGGGCGTAAATCCTCTCCAAGTCAGGCGCGTTGCCAGGATTCTGTAATTGGGGTGCACTAGCTATATGAGGGGTTTCTGGAGGTGGGGGTGGGGCTCCACTAGTCCTAACTAAGACATTTGGCCGTTGTCCCCTCCCCTCCACCCACTTCACGGAATGGAACCGAAGGTGGGAGGTGGCAACGACCGGAAGCACAATTTAGTGCTCTAAGAGCAAATTTAATTAAGGCATTTGTAGCGTGTGTAACCACAGGTCTATATCAATAGGCGACTAAGGCTCTACTGAAGTTCTGTGAAACTTGCATTGGGCCAGTATTTGGGGAGGGGGGGGGGGGCGAAAATTTTAGAGGGCCGTGCTCTCACCTCTACACTGCCGCCAGGCTACGTCACGCTTCTAATGACCACTAACCACAGGCCAAATGGACAACACTGTGCGTTAATGATCGACAATAGAACTTTGCATCGAGACTTGTGTTAAAAATAGGTGACACCATAAAAGTCTAACGACGTTTATTGCTATTTTTAAAAGTTAAAAGAAATGTTACTAAACTATATTATAAACATACATTCGTCTGCCGATGTAGGCCTACTGCAGGCCGCCAACCTAACCAGTACCGCGGTTTTACTTAATTGTACTCGTAAAAGTGAGTCCCCCCACCCCAAGCTAGTTCCAGCACTTTCTGTTCAAATCAGCTTACTTGTTTCACCCGCTGTAGCAAAACAGGAATCTTCTTCCTTTTTTACCACCTGATATCCACAGTTTTACCCAAGCGTGTAGCGACGGGGCGGGTCCTTCACCTTATTTTTCAATACAAATGGTAATTCAAAGAAATCAATTTCCTTCATGTTTTCAACTTTTCAAACTTTTCCTGTTGCACTTCTGTGCTAGAGGTCCCGAGTTCGATCCCCGTCCGGGACGACCCGCATTGTGTCCTTGGACAAAGAACTTTATCCCGGCTGCCTACATGGGCGCACGATGACGCCGTGTACTAAGGCGTACTGCACGTCGATGTTCCACATGTCTTCTACCGCTGCAACCCTGCTTGAACGGAGCTTGAACAGAGTTAGAATGTTGAGGAGCTGATAGTTACTTGTCGATGCCCGGTGGTTCTCTTCGGGCACTCCGGCTTCCCCACCCGTAAAATTGTCACGGTCACGATTAGCCATTGTGTATAAGTATGTGACCTTAAACACCAATAAATAAATCAATAAATAAATTTAAGACTTTTCCGACCAGTCGATTTCAATCTTCAACCCGTGATCACAGTTTTTCCAAGTGTGATCGGAGAGCGGTTGCGGTTACTGGCTTTATTTATCATATCAGTTTAATTCGCTCATCATATTTTTCGGTCAGAGCCAAAATGATTTTCTAATTTTCGTTTAACTTCTACTTTTCTAATCAGCTGATAAAATTATCCGAAATTTCTGACTCGAATTTGTGACCGGTCCGTTTTTTTTTAATTCATTGTTCCGTTTTCCTTAGAATGACCGGGCTACTGTCAGTAAGGTGGAAGGGGTAGGTATTGGCAGAATAGCGGTCAGTCTTTAGTCTTTGGTTAATGTAAGGGAAAACTCATAGACTTACTTCGGGAAATGCAATTTTTTTGTGGATAAAATGACTGGATTCAACACAGAGTGAGGCCTTAGAATCCACCTCAGGGGTTCAAAAAAATTAACCGGGGGAGTCCACCCCATCGAATGGGAAATATCCCCACTCCAGCTCTCCCCTAATACGGATCTGCTGCCCTCGGGACATGCATCTTCTGTCATGTCGTGCTGGAGGCCAACCCCAGTTAGAAATCTGACTGACCACCCCCTAATTGAAGGTTCTCTGGTACCCAAGACCAAGATTATAAGAATTTTCCAGTTCAAGAATTTGAAAAGCTGACACTCGACATTTAACAACTCATTAGTTGTTAAGCTTGTAAGTTAGACATTAATGTTCCATTAAATTATAAACTGACATAATACGTAGTTTTTAAGAACACTGCATATTTATTTGATTAAAAAGTTTAAAAAGTTACATCTTTTGGTCTCTACAGCTTACAGCAACAAATTCTCTAAATTCCCCAAATAATGCCTTTAACAAGATATCGTTCGGTTTCTATTTGTGTCTATTTTATCAGCCCTAAACATCCAGACAGTTAGTTTAGTGGCGTAAGTGACTATGTTGTACAGGGGCGTCATGCTAGGAAAAAATCGGGGTGGGAGTGGGGGCGGATCGGTAACACCACCTAAGCGGAGCGCCACCATCGGTTGGCGCGTAGCGTGCCCAAAAACTTTGGCAAAAATGCCTCCCAGATTGCCAGAAATGGCACTCCCCAGGCCTTCACCGAAAATATTTTGTGGGAGGGGGGCCCCCTCCGTGCACCGTTGGCATGACGCCACTGATGTTGTAACGTCATTACCGTAGTGATACGTGGTGTTTGTGCGATTGCGCATGTTGTTTGGGTGATACATGTTTCCGTCGTCCATTTTGTATACTGCGGCAGCCATGTTGGTTTCTATGGTAGCACGCAGTGGCCACAAACAACACGACAATCCTCCCCCCCCCCCCCCGAAGACCCATTTTGGGCTTATAATAGTAGAACGTAGTGCTATAAGGCGCGTTCGTTTGTTCTGGGCTATACTCCTATACAGTACAATAACCTATTAGTTGGGCAATTTTGTTACTATATTTAGCTTTTCTGACTTGTTCAGGCTAGTTCTAACCCTATTCCTAGTACTCTTTTCATTTATCCATCTCATCCAATCAGTTCACTTTAGAGCTGCTAACAAACCAGTCAGATTGCTTGATTTTTTATAATCTGTACGTAACTATACAGAGTTGTGTACAACAAAGGCCTCTATGACTCTCATACCTAAAAGACAATCGGGCAGTTACTAAAAAGTCATTTCTCGAACGACTGGAATCCTATCGAGCAAATGAGCTATAGAGCAATTGCTTGATTGGGAGACTCCACATACTGCTCTTCGACTCATTTCGGTATTTGAGGAGACCCATGACAAAATGGGGCATCACCAAGTCCGTTTCGGTAGTTTTTGGTGGATTTTGGTTGTTTGGAGGGATTGTCGGATTGTTTGCGGTAATTAGATTTATTCTTGTACAAAGGAAAATAACCTCCGAACATACCCCTGTTCTATTAGAAGGTTTTAGGTCATGTAGCAACCACGTGCTACCTTAGAAACCAAGATGGCTGCCCCCAGTATACGAAATGGACGACGGAAACACGTATAACCTTGCAACAAGATTACCTTCAAAGGTGAAAAAAACATTTCACAACAAATGATACAAAATAAGGAAAACTGTGCTGCGTATATAGTCTGAGAATAAACACTCATTTTGTGACACGGGCTATGCAGTACTGTGAACACAAAGGCGTTTTGGGGGATCAGATCGTAATGACGATCCGATGGCGATTCTTGGTGCATCAATGAGTCACGATTGCGTGAAAACATTCTGTAGTGTTGCGGGGAAGAAAGCTAACAGAGAAGTCCTTCCGAATCCTGATACAGTCGGGTTCCGCTTGATATTATCTGTCCGAATCCTGATACAGTCGGGTTCCGCTTGATATTATCTGTCCGCTTTTGTGGTCACGGAATTGGATCTTATGCAGCGGAAATAATATTTTTAAGATCAAAGATATAACACCATTTTGTCTTTTTCTTTCGTTGGAGTTAACTGTCAGTTGAGAGATGCCGCCCGAAAAAAACACTTAATTGTGCTCCTGAATTTTGGGGGACTTTTTGCAGTGTGACCCACGCGAAGTCTCCTTTGCACATGACTACTAAATGTTTTCCAGCCAGTATATTTCAACAATTTTGTATAGACGCATTCACATTTTGAAAAAGGAAAATAAATTCATAAAGGCTCGATGAAAATACGCATATAAGCCGGAGGGAGGGGGGGGGGGGGGGGGGGGGTCGGAAAAAAATGCGTGAACATAGGTGGGAATTTTTATTTTGCAGATATTTTGATCCACGCACCCTTTCCTGCATATTTTTTCCATGACATTTTGGGGAAACTCCCTTCTTATACATTTTACCTACAGAACTTTGGCACTCGAACACTACCTCGAAACACGTAATGCACACTGATTCAATGCATATTTTTATATGTCCAGACATGTTTCCATTTACTCTATCAAATGCATTTTTCAAAACTTACCAGATTCACATCAGTTTACAAAGACATATTACTGAAAAGCTTGAATCCCACGTGGACCCGGGTATAATGGGTCCACATTTGGTAGCCAGGTTATTAACACACCGCAGCGATAGCCTGTCTGTTCATACATACATTTTAACACTATATTGATGTTGCAAATTCTAAGAAATTTGTTTTATCCTTGTATTGAGGTGTCTGTGTGGATGAGCTTGTTAGTTCCTCCAGTGGTTGGTGGATTCCTTAGGCCATCCAGTGGATCTCTTTGAATAATTCTACCTTCATCTTGGGAACTAACGACGTTGTGATATAGCTATCATATAGCCATAGTTGCTGAAAGCGACGTAAAACCCCAATCAAACCAGATCAGACAATTGAGACAAACTAAATGTGTAGCTTAATACAAATCTAGTTTCTCGATCTTTACCTTGCAAAGGAAACTCAATTATTCTTTTTCTGCAGAAACCTTCGATTTTAAACCAAATTTAAATAAGCTTTTCCGAATTTTATCTCTGATATGCACTTCGAACAGTCTAGTTTCTGTGGCATTTACAGGCATATGTGAGCGCTGTGCCTGTTGTGCCCATAATTAATTACTACTGCCTGTACTATAACCGTGTTCTTGTTGCAATTATTGGTTGAGTAAATGAGAACTTATTTTTCTTCTGGATCAAGAAGGGCAAACCTTGTGTTTTTGTTTTTGCTATCGCATCTGCATACCAGGATAGCGATTAAAAATACTTGTTGGTTTTTGTCGAAATAAAATTTAATATTTTCAGTTTTTTCATTTTGAAAAACCAGTCCCACCAAGCTATTATGATTTAGATAATATTATATATACTGTGCTTTATTAAAGAATTTTCCATTAAAAAAAAACTTGATATGAATGAATTACGTTGTGAATGGATATTTTTATTGACTTTAGGAGAAAATTGTCGGGCAATTTTTTCCGCTCAATATTGGGCACCCACCCCCATCCATAAGTCAGTTTTGGATGAAATGCCCCAACATGTTTATATCACGAGGATCAATTGGTGACATTTTGTTACAGTTTGGGACACAAAAGATTCCATAACAGTGAAAAAGGAAACAGAAATGCCTCAACGGATTTCGCTCAGTTTTTGGCACTTGACCACACCTATATTCATACAATTTTTTCGCCACCCCCCCTCCCCCTGTATAAGCTATAGTGACGTATTACCCGCAGTAACATGATTTTTCACTACAACTGGTAGGGGATGTTCATGTGTTATCAGGGGCAATACCATGCCTCTGATATCGGCACTTGTGAAAAAAATGACTTACAAAAAAGAGGAGGCGCGCGACGGTGCGCCCCATTCTCTGAATCCGCCCATGGATATCCCAGGTCTGGCAGGTCTCCATATGTAGGATCGACTGAGTGCGTGTACGTGCAGTCAGTCAACAGAATGAGTACGGAATGGAGTGACACTGCTACTTGAGTTTTATCAGTTTGATACCATGAGGGATTAGTAATAAGCCTTTGGACCCTAGTTTCCTGGAACGGTATCGCCTTTGTGTACATGCACTTACAATAGATCAGAAGAGACTGAAATTTCAGTTTAGATTCTTGGAAAAAGTACGTTATGCACGTTTATAAGAGGTATACTCAAATGGTTATGAGCAGGGAAGACGGTTATTTGTATACAGAGACAATTAGTGACTGTCTGAAGATAGTTTGGGTTAGAGCTGAAACGGTTAACCGATTAATCGATTAACCAATGATCAACGTCTTGATCGATCAAAAAAGTAATTGAACTGTTGCTTTTGAACTGTTGTATTATATAGGTTAACAAAGGAACAATCTTGCTCCAATACAGGCCCACGTTGTCACACTGACTCACATCAATTGTATGAGACAGAGTAAAGCTTGCAAGTTACGTGCTAACATTACTTGTTCACATGCATGTATCACTAGCTGGTATAGGTCAATCTTAATGCTTTACTCAATGCGTTTGAAAGACAATACTTGCAAAATAAATTCCTAAATTACTAAAAAAATTCAATTTTTGTCCAAAAAACATAGATTATAACCCGTCATTGGGACGAGCCCAACGAGCTCGTCCCAATGATGGGTCATAATCTATGTTTTTGAGACAAAAAATTAAAACATGATAAAATTTTAATGGAGACTTTTGTTTTTAGCGCTGGCCGGTTTTCCCGTTATGTTGGGTAAAAAGTTAATATGCTGTAAATCATCAACGGTACGGCAATTATTCAGCTACCTGTTAAGGTAAGTGATTAATCGGTTAACCAAGGTTAATCCATGTGATTAATCAATCAAGAAAACCCTTTAACCGTTTCAGCTCTAGTTTAGGTGTAGAAATTACAAGTTTGTTTTGTTTTTTTCTTGCCCAATACTGATTAAAAAGACTTTAAAATGTGAAGGAAAAACTGTTGGAGCTTTGGCAAACATTGCTTTTCGGCCGCTTCGGCCACCCACCAAATCTTATTTGTCTTGAAAACTTTTTCGGGTGCCCCTCCCCCGAACGTAGCGAAAAAAAGACCAAAACTCGCCAGAGAACCAGCAACATTACGAGTTCTGTCAATTTGGTATTGGGCATAACGTGCACAGTGGCATATGTCAGAATGTGACAGTATTGACAACAGGCAGGCATACTGCGCTGTGCAAAGCTACTGTCGGATACTCCTGCCGGACAGGACAATTCAAGATGGAGGCGCTTAATCATCAAATCGGAGAGATTCTGACGAAGAAGCATTTCCTCTACGCTAGCAACGCAATTGGGGGGAGGTAAAAAACGATGTGACATCGACGGACCTAGAGGAAGAGGGCCTTTTGTGCTCGAGAAAGATTTATACTTAATCGAACGAAATGGTTTCGCGCGTCGAAGGCGCGCAGGGACGGTATGGGGAACAAGCCCCTTTCGAGCCTCGTTGTCTGTTTGTTTTTGAATGATGTCGAGGCGTGGTAGAGGAGGAAAAGGAAGGAGGGAAAAGGTTTACCCCCTTCTGGGCTTTTAGCGGCTCTTTTTCTTAGGTGGTGGTGGCATGGTGATAAGGCAGGTGGTGGTGTTGATGTTCGTGCATGAAATTCTTCTAGTGCTAGTCTGGATAATTCCTTTGATTCCTTTAGGTATTCGTTAGTTTTGGCGGAGGCTTCTTTTGCCGTCTCTATTACTTTTAGTGCGTTTTGTACGATGGTGTTCGGAGACTGTGGTGGCTGATCTGTTGCTACTTTCGCTCCCGGACTTTCCGGTAGTGAAGGAAGAGGCGTGGGAGGCGGTGAAAATGCAACTTCCAGTTCCTCCTCAGTCTCCACTGGACGTTCCTCATCCAACTGTACCGGTTCAGGAGCCGGCAGTTGGTTGGGTGCACCAGTGGGACTAGGAGGGGAACTGGCGGCTGCCTCCAGAACCTCCACCCCCTCAATCAACTCTTTCTTCCTATTCCGGAAGGCCTCCAAGCGTGGGGCCTCCCTGCGCTTGGTTGATGGACTCTTCTTCTTTTTCCTCTGATCTCTCTTTTCAGGGCCTCCGAGCCCCTTCGGGTGGGGACCAGTGGGAGAGGGGATCCTCTCTCCAAAGGTACTACCTCTCCCCGAAGGGGTTGGTGTTGTGGTCTTCTCAATTTCAAACTCCACTTTCAGGTGGACGCTCAAGCCTATTTCCTGGATAGTCCATGCAGCAGATAGGGCATGAGACGCCCAGAGCTGAAATGGCTTTCACTAGTCTGTCTGGTAATTCCATGGCTATCTAGGTGTTGTTCACGCTCTGAAGTCAGATGTGTGGATGTCAATGAATGTATACTTAATCCCAACACATGCGAATGTAAAGGTATCTAGTGTAACAGTACGCACAAGGTGTTTTATTCAATGCGACCTGAAAGTTGATATCCACCTGTCCTTTGACGTCTTTGATCCCAGGGACTGATGACTGAACCAGGAAATCTGCAGCTTATGGACCACCTAGACTCCTCGATTAACAATGACCTGGGAATTTGCCAATTGGGTCATCCAGTTTCTTCCGGAGTGACAAAATGCGTATTGGATGTAAATTGTTGCACATGTCCTGGATGAAAAGGCACAAAATCGTTTTATATCAATTTCAATGAAGGCCGATTTTTCATTTTAGCAGTAATTATCTATACGTCAGCTCTTATTCAATAATTATTAATCCTCTTGTATCCTGACTTATATAGGACTGGCCATGATGGTAAATCAATATACTGGCTGAGTTATAGACAAAACTACATGTATGTTTCAATCAGTCGTTTTGTATTCAATGAGTCAAATGTGCGTAGGAAGAAAACGTCGAGACCGAAGGTTGAGACGTTTTCTTTCTACGCACATCTGACGAATTGAATACAAAACGACTCATTGAAACATACATGTGGTTTTGTATTTATTACATGACCCAAGCACCTACTGACCTAATTTTTTTTCTATCAACGGTGATAAACACCATGCATTTTATGCAGTCGCATTGCATAAAAAAGTCCCGGTTGGAACAGGTTGGTGTGCAATACAGAATTCCGTATTGCACAGCCGTATTGCACGCCGTATTGCATAAGAGAGACTGCATGGGCATGTAATAAAACCCTGTACCTAACACGAAAGGCAGACGACACTTGCAAATAAAATACTTGAATAACTATTTTGTTTTCATTTTTTTGCATACAAAACATAGCTTATGACCCCTCATTGGAATTATCTGATTGAGCTCGTTCCAATGAGGGATCATAAGCTATGTTTTTGAGATGAAAAAAAATGATGAAAATTGGATGGTAATTTTTGTGAATAACGCTGGTATGTTTTGGCCGTTACGTCGGGTAAAGTGATAATTCCAATCATTTTCAGGATTGTGAGTTAGCTGAGATGGTATCGAGGCAGAAGAGAGCACGATGCCTCAGTGGTTTCGGAATTGGACTTCAAACCGAAAGGTCAACGGTTCGATCCCCCACCAGGGGTAACTGCGCGGTGTCCTTGAACAAGGAACCTAATCCCAATTGCCCACGTGGGGGCACGATGGCGAGATATACTGAGGCGTACTGCACGTCGATGGTGCACATGTCTTCAGCCAATGCTAACCCTGCTTTTGTGAACTTAGTACGTTGAGTCTGGCTGTTACTCGCAGTTGCAAAGTGATTCTCTATGGGTACTCCGGCCAGGCCTGAAAATAAGCAGTCTGACATTTGCAAAATGAGGTCCCCAGAGGGTGAATTTGATGATGCTATTTCTTACAGTGGGCCAATTTATCCTCTGGGTACCTCTTTCTGTTTAGTTTTGAGACCCTAATTCAGATTAAGGTTCACAGAGGGTAAATTTAGTGATGCTACCCTGCTGTGCAGGATCGCATAACAAAATTCACCCTCTGGGGACCTCATTTTGCAGATGACAGTCTGCTAATTTTCTGGCTTGACTCCGGCTTCCTCCACCCGTAAAGCTATCCGACACGAGGTGACCCAGGCTGTCGAAAGTATCGTTAAATCCCAATAAATGATAAATATATCGAGGCAGAACATGGTTTTCGTTGGTTTCGTTACCTCAATCAGCATCGATGCACGCGTATGAAAACATCGAATAATTGTGCCAGTTTCGGTAGAATAGCACACATAGTGTCCTGCGAATCGGTCATTTGACTTCGAATTGATTCTCGAATCGAATCGGGATACCAATTTGTGAATCAGTTCTTTTTCCGAATCGAATCGGCCAATAATACTTCGCGACATCACTTTAAGAAAAGGAATCGATGACACTTTCAGCATTCGGAAATGGATCCGAGTCCAGCGGTTCAGTCAATAAATACTTCCATATCTCTCTTGCGCTGGGCATTGTTGCATGACGTCCATTGCGTTCAACAAGGCGTCATCTACAATGCTTTAACATTGCAGATGACGCCTTGTTGCAACCAAGGGGCGATCGATGCTTTTCCATTAGAAGTCGCCATGAGGCTCTTGGAAAAACTGTAAATCAAAGCCCGCTTCGCATCCAAGCTTACGCCTTGTACGCGAAAACTCTAGAGATATTCTGTTTTTATACGCAAGTTTGAAAAACGGTCGTATTATGTAATCAGTCTGTCCGTCCATCTGTCCTTCCGTCTGTCCGCCAGTTAACAATTTGTGTTTCCGGCTGATAACTCCAGTTTGGATTATTTGATCTCAACCAAAGTTTGTGCGTGCATCACCTATCTAGTGATACAGGCCAAGTTCGAATATGGACTCTGTCTAGGAATTTGACCATTTTTTGTTTCCGACAGATACGTCGTGTGGGTATTCGCATCGGAGAATATGCGGGATGAAGATGTGCCGTTTACTCAGGTAACTGAGCGGAAGGAGGGATTGAATCACTTCCTCAGTTGTAAATATTGTAAATAAGTAGTTTTTATTACACGCCTGCTCTATGAAATCCCCATCTACACCAACACTAAACCATGCGAAAAATGAAAATCCATTCCGCACACGTGTGTACGGAAGCGTTGAGGCGCCAGTTGAGTATTATTTCTATCTTGCACGTGCAAGTTAGCTATCTTGCATCTGCAAGTTACTATCTTGCACGTGCAGGTTAGCTATCTTGCACCTGCAAGTTACTATCTTGCACGTGCAGGTTAGCTATCTTGCACGTGCAGGCTAGCTATCTTGCACGTGTAGGATAGCTATCTTGCACCTGCAAGTTAGCTATCTTGCACGTGCAGGGGTTAGCTATCTTGCACCTGCAAGTTACTATCTTGCACGTGCAGGTTAGCTATCTTGCACGTGCAGAATGGCTATCTTGCACCTGCAAGTTACTATCTTGCACATGCAGGTTAGTTATCTTGCACCTGCAAGTTACTATCTTGCAGGTGCAGTTTACCTATCTTGTACCTGCAAGTTAGTTATATTTGATGAACATCATTATAGTCATATTTGAAGTCGAGTTCATCAAAAGCAGTATATAAGGGTCCAACCTAGCCCCAATTTGCCGGACCTAGGTTCGGATTTGCCGCCCCCTCGCGGACTACGGAAATTCCTACCGCTTAGACAACCACTATAGGCTCATTGGCCATGTCTAGCCGCCTGGATATGTACGTTTCGCATCGATTGCATCGCAGGCTAGGTGTGGATGCTTTATGCTGGGGGTGTGAATGGGAAAAATCAGGCATAAAGAGTGAAAAACGGTTAGAATTGCAATGACGTCGGTGACGTCACGGTGAGCTCGCAACGTCATGACGACGTTGACCGCATTCGATGTTCACAGAGGTGAGTGACTGGACGTCCGTTTGGGTCTTTGAATAGCCGATGTCTCCCTATAGGTGGCCGTGCCGTTGGGTAGACTCTGCTGGGCCGGGTCTCAATACCCCTTAACAGGAACAGGGATGTCCCTTTTCAGGCTTTCGACCCTTCTTCTCCCTGATCGACTCTGTCCTACTCTGTCGGCTCGAAGGGCTTGAAACAAGGAGCCACTAGAGCAGCCCCTCGAAAATTGACATATCGAACGACTCGTACAGATGTGTAACTGGGGAGTTGCTCCAGAAGCAGCTTTTCGAACGACTCCCTGAAATGAGCCTTCGAGGAGAAAATTAGTAATCAAAGAGTTAGTCCCAGCGACTCTTCGAACGATTCTTCTACATCTGGTCTGGATTATATTGATCATCAGCAATGACTGACCTGTCAGGCGACTGTTCGAGCTTGTTGATGTAGGGGCACTGGAAGAAGGGGAAGAGTGACTGTGTCGCTCTTAATCGGAACGCTCGGTGTAGGGTCCCTGGTTCACTGGCGCAGGTCGTGGAGGCCTGGGCTCGTGGAATAAGGTCGACGGGTCTCTGATGTGATGAGGGTATTCGGTCGAGAAGGTAGGGTTAGGGAATCGTGGTGTGAAGGGCTGCTGGAAGAAGGGGAAGGGCGACTGTGTCGCTCTTGGTCAAGCGGCAGAGGTAAGATCACCGTGTCAAATACGGGAATGTAAGCCACTGGGGCAAGTATGGGGAGCCGAGGCTTCTGAGATAGGGTGCTGGGGTGGCTGTCGCAAGATAACCAACTTGCAAGTGCAAGATAACTAACCTGCACGTGCATGATAGTAACTTGCAGGTGCAAGATAGTAACTTGCGCGTACAAGATAGCAACTTGCAGGTGGAAGACAGCAACTTGCAGGTGTCAGTCACTCATCTCTGTGGACAACGACAGCGGTCAACGTCGTCATGACATCGCGAGCTCACTATGACGTCACCGACGTCATTGCAACTCTAACCATTTTTACTCTTTATGCCTGACGTTTCCCATTCACTCCCCCAACATAAAGCATCCACACCTAGTCTGCGATGCAAGAGATGCGAAACGTATATAGCCAGGCGACTAGACATGACCAATGAGCCTATAGTCGTTGTCTCCGCGATAGGAATTTCCGTAGTCCTAGAGGGAGTCCGCCAAATTCGAACCTAGGTCCGGCAAAATGGGGCTAGGTTGGACCCTTATATACTAATTTTGATGAACTCCACTTCAAATATGACTATAATGATGTTCCTCAAATATAACTAACCAGCAGGGTTACCCTGCGTTGCACGGGAAAATTTAGGGGTCATATGAAAAGTACCCCCCCCCCCCCCAAAAAAAAAAACTAGGGGCCGTGTATTTTTCGAACCAGCCCGCCCTACGGGCGGCACACTCGGCCTTCGATCCCGTCACTTTTTAAACCCCCACTATTAGATTCCTGGTAAAAAGTTACCCCTAGTAGACCCCTTTGAGGACCTATATCGGTGAAAGCTATCAATTTTGCCCCTTCCCACCCCACCCTGCCACTTTTTTAAACACCACCATTAGATTCCTGATAAAAAGTTACCCCAAGCAGACCCCTTTGAAGACCTATATCCGTGAAAAAATATTTGGTCATAACTTTCGGTGCCCTCCCTGCCCCCACCCCCACCCCGCACACTTTTTTAAACCTGACGAGGACCCCCGCCATTAAACAGTACCCCTAGTAGACCCATTTTGGGCACTCTGTATGGCCCCATATTCATTTCTATAGCGGAGAGAGAGAGAGAGAGAGAGGAAGAGAGAGAGAGAGAGAGAGAGAGAGAGAGAGAGAGAGAGACAGACAGACAGACAGACAGACAGACAGACAGACAGACAGACAGAGAGACATACTGACATTCTAAAATATAGTATAGACTTGCAGGTGCAAGATAGCTAACCTGCATGTGCAAGATAGTAACTTGCAGGTGCAAGATAGCTAACCTGTACGTGCTAGATAGCTAACTTGCAGGTGCAAGATAACTATCCTGCACGTGCAAGATAGTAACTTGCAGGTGCAAAATAGCTAACCTGCACGTGCAAGATAGCTAACTTGCAGGTGCAAGATAGCTATCCTGCACGTGCAAGATAGCTAACTTGCTGGTGCAAGATAGCTAACCTGCATGTGCAAGATAGTAACTTGCAGGTGCAAGATAGCTAAACTGCACGTGTAAGATAGCTAACTTGCAGGTGCAAGATAGCTATCCTGCACGTGCAGGATAGTAACTTGCAGGTGCAAGATAGCTAACCTGCACGTGCAAGATAGCTAACTTGCAAGTGCAAGATAGCTATCCTGCACGTGCAAGATAGCTAACCTGCAGGTGCAAGATAGCGACTTGCACGTGCAAGATAGAAATAATACTCAACTGGCGCCTCAACTCTTCCGTACATGTGCCGAACGGAAATCGTTGACGGACAATTTATTAGTAGAAGCGAAATTTTACTGGAATGTTTTACAAATCGTGCACCGCAATTACAATTTGAATTGCTATAGTGGTAGCTAAAAATATTAGCACGGGTTCTCTCGCATATTTGGTTGACGATGAAATGTGTTCTTTTTATTGATGGTTCGTCTACTGAGATCCAATATATTCTATGTGCCTACTGGCACATAGAACACATTGGAACTCAAGGGACGACATGTCATATGAATTGACGAGGGTCCTAATAATTCATTTTATAGACGTGAAGGCGTGTAATAAACAGAACAACACACACGTGTGAATGGGTTGATCGATATGACACTTGTGCAGTCGCGAAAACTCTAAGCCTGTGGCCTTTCGTTTCAATCTTCCGCGCTGGTACTCGAGCCATATCGATTAACTCATTTGCACGCGTGTGTCGTTCTGTGAAAACATGGTTTGTTAAATGTTAATGCTTGTTTCCTAAACGTTTGTCTTCTGTCTAACAGATACAAACTTGATACACTTGGCAAAAATGTTTCTTCATAGCGTTCCGAGTGAGAACCCCGGGAAGTGAAGCACTGCTTGTTTAAAAAAAACCCTCTTTTTACCTGTAAAACAGGACCCCAGCCACAAATGCTTGGGGTGGAAGTCTCTAAAATGGGCAACATGGGTATAAACAATTGACTAAACTTGACTTTATCTCCATGTCGGCAACGATTAGCCATTGTGCAGAAATATGTGACCGAAAACACCAATAAATAAATAAATAAATAAATAAATAAATAAATAAATAAATAAATAAATAAATAAATAAATAAATAAATATAATTGTTCAAAGCGACCGATTCTCTACGATCGCATGTCGCGATTCGACAACGAATCGAATCGAGAGGCGATTCGAAAATCAGTTTAATTCCAGGCCAGTAATTGAATTCAATGCGCCTAAAGTGCGAAGTCGAATTCTACGCAGACCAGCTGCAAAATGCCATGCTATTCGTCCGTAATTTGCTAATTTTACCAGTGAATAACGGGTTCTTGGAGAACTCCGAAAAATATTCAGCATTGCCAATCTTGATTATTGTTATAGAAAATAAAATACGAAGAGGGATCGGTTCGGTGAACAAAGGCGTAGATACAGGGATGCAGGGATGCAGGGTGCAGAGCATGCCCTTTATCACCGGAAGTACACTAGTGGAAAACACATTACTTTCCGAGAACTGTAAACGGGAAACTAGTCGTATCCACCTCTAATGCATTGGGGATGGGGATGGGGATGGGAGTCAGGTTTTTTGACGGAGTCCGGTCGATAATCACCAAAAAAAGAATTATGAAATCGGCGGGATGATTTCAAAAGCTTTAAAATGTCCCTTGAGTGAAGTACCATCTGCAATGCTGTAGTATTGTAGATGGAAGCCCTTGTTATATATATTATGCCAGTACTATATATTGAGTGTAATATTACCATTTAAGGTGCGCCGAAAACTCCTGGTCTTCACTCTCACCTAGAGTCGAGTGCTCTTTTAGATACCCCTGCCCGACCCCTTGCCCTCGGATGATTGCGGTGCCCTTGGATGGGGTTGAGTGGGGGGAGTATACCCATATCGTCGTCGGCGGTCAATTTATAAAGACTCATACAACAGGCGATAACGCACAGGCGCTAAGGCTGTTGGTGCGGAATTAAGTTAAAGTCTATCGATCTGCGATCGTAAGTTCTGACTCCGGTTGTTGTTATTACTGGCAGATCTGTGAGGTCCCACCAGCCCGTAGCAATTTTGTGATTCTTTACCAGACGATATCAGACACAGGCTCCAGACTCTGGATTCAGCTTGGTAACCTCACGAACCTTGTCGTGTTTCAGTATAACGAAGACTGGATACAAGTTATTTACTATTTTATTTATTAAATCAAAAATCGACTACGTTCTTATCTCTGGCATATAACAATTACAACATTCAGCAAAGTTTATACCTTAAAACACAATGCGCGGCAGCCATCTTAATTCTTGTACATAGGTATCTACTTCATCGGGAGCCCAGAGACAACTTGATTTAGCAGTCAGAATTTGGTGCTTATATACTCTAAATTTCTGATTAAAGGAGCTAGGTACGTGACGACATCCACAGATTCTTTCGGATTATTTGGGGAAAGTCCCTTCACGTGGCAGTCGCCATTGTTGACCCTTATTACTGCCAGGGAGACTGTCGGTCAGTCAGCATGTAGTCCATGGAATTTCGACATGCAAATAGTGTTCCGCCGGGTGCCTGTTAACCGGCGGAATGTGCTAGGGTATTGCATAATTTGAAACTAAGCACCACCTGCTCTCTGGTGATGTTCCACTAGGTGCATGTTATGATTTGTGTGACAGTCCGAACAATACCATCCCAGGAATAACTGTAGAATGTTATTGTTCTAGCTATCAACAAACCCTATAATATTACTGTTTGTTGACAATATTGACCTGCAAAGTTATGCCTAATACTGTCAGCAGAACATCTGGTGTCCACTGCTATGTATACCCACAGAGTACGCCTGTACTCTGGTCGCCAATTTATATAATTCCATGTAATGTCTTGTACTGATTAAATTTTGTTAATAAAACCAGAGTCCACTGATTTACCTCCCTATAACACTTTTCCTTACATGAGCTATATCTCGAGCTTGATTAACCCCCTGTTAGCTCGCTTCGCAGCACTGTGTACATATGTGGAGTACGATATTGTTTGCGATAACCCATAGCCATCCTCTATCTCGGAGAGCGCGGTGGCTCAGTGGTAGCCTGTTGGACTTCTATGTTAGAGGTCCCGAGTTCGATCCCCGTCCGGGACGACCCGCGTTGTGTCCTTGGGCAAGGCACTTTATCCCGGTTGCCTACACGGGAGCACGATGACGCCGTGTATTAAGGCGTTCTGCCTGTCGGTGGAGCACGTGTCTTCAACCGCTGTAACCCTGCTTGAGCGGAGCTTAAACAGAGTTAGAATGCTGAGGAGCTGACAGGTTCTCTCCGGGTACTCCGGCTTCCTCCACCCGCAAAATTGTCACGATTAGCCATTATGCATAAGTATGTGACCTAAAATATAAATAAATAAATAAATAAATAAATCCACTATCCCGTAGCTAAGTTCTATTTGTTATCCCGGTAAATACCGCATCCTCTGGACTCTGTGCTTGTGAGAAATACTGAGTTATAGAAATATTAGGGGGCGCACAACAACGACAAGGGCGTCCCCCAAACCTCCCCTAAATCAGTACAAGGGGATTCCATGGTCAATTCTTTAGAAGGTTTGGCATCAAAATCCGCCGTCCAATAAATGTCCTGCTGGCCTCAACTCACCCCACGCCACCACGCACACAAGAACAGCAGTGCTTCTTACAATTTGTTTGTCGAGAAGTCATGCAGGGTTATATATGTTGTATTGAATGTAGATAACAGTGGAATGTATACATTCAATGAGTTAAATCATTGAATGTAAACATCCCATGGCCAAATCATTGAATTTATACAATCCACAGCTGGTGTATTGAATCTATATACATTCAATACCCGAAACCATAGGTTGTGTACATTCAATAGACTCAATCATGGAATGTGGATGGTGGATGAAAAGAGTGAATTGAATAATTTCTAACATTTTAATTGTCACCTGAACAAAACTTTTTATCACAACAACTATCACAAATAAAATCAAACAATATGAAACCACCTTATTTGTTCTTACAAGATAAACTGTTATGGCAACGACTGTTAGAAAGAAGTCCCTGTTTTCTACATTTACATTTCGTGTTGGAACAACCTGTTTTACAATTGCATTTAATAAAGCCCTGTCCCGTGGCAACAGATTCCTTTGCAATTGCAGTGCTAAGGCTAAGAATAAGGCCTGGAACATCCTTCTCTTGAATGAGGTTTTGTGAGCAGCCTTCCGGGATTTTTTTTTATCCAGGTAACCAACACTCGTTCCAATTTTGTATTTGCCATCGTTGACACTGATGACAACCCCAAACATGTAGTGCAAGCTATAGCATCTGTCTTAATTCCATGATTAAAGCTGTACAATACAAACAGTTTATGAAATTATAAAAACAACATACAGAATACCAGTCACCACTGTAATAACTTTTAATTATTTCTGCAGTCCATGATTAAAGCTGTGAAATGTACACATTTCACAGATTTTTCATTGAATGTACACATTAAATGACCACAAGCCATTGATTGTATACATTGCATGGCTCATCCATTGAATGTACACTTTCAATACTTAGGCCATTGAATGTATACATGGTAACGTAAAGGTGGGTTCCTTTCACTCGGTGTCAGGGACGTGGCAAGAGGTTTCCGATTTAGTTTAAACAATATTTATTTCAAAATTTCTTCACTATGTACAATTTCTAACAATAATCTATGGTGTGGATTCGACAGTAAGCTAACAGCTTATAAGTGACCGTCTCCACTCACACGACAGTTACAAATAACAACGAGAAGACGATGAGAAAGATCTAACCAGTCAAACCTTGGTAGCTTGTGAACCATTTTCTAGTATGAAAGGACAATTGAGAGAACAAATGGAAAGAAAAGAAAATATGAGAGATTGAATTTATAACAATGGAATACTGGAACCAACTTTCTTGGTAAGGAATAATTACTGAGCTGTAATAAGAGATAAGTCTGTTCTGAGAATCAATATCCAAGCAGCAGAGGCTTATATGAGTCAATGACACCCCCCCCCCCCCCCCCCCCAGGCCATTTCCATACTCAATAGAATTCCTAATATATTCCACTACCTGCTAGGTCTACCATTGATTTTTATTACTCACAGGCAGAGGAATGAGAAATCAAGGTAGGCTGGAGAAAGTTACTAACCCCTTCTGGGCTCACAAGGCCGGCATTTCTGTCCAAGACATAATCTCTCCCATTTTAGTATCATTATTGGAGGTCTCTACGCGGGGTATTGATGATATATTATCAATTGCAGTCTGCAGTCGCCTGGTAGGATAAGCGGGTAGCGTGAAGGAGGTAACTGAAGGGACTGAAGCTGGCGTTGGCTTGAAATGAATGTTTCTTGTGAGTTACAAGCACAGGATTGTAGACTGAGTATTTATATAAGTCAACAGTAACACCAACGCAGACCACTCAAAAACCACCCCCACTGCACGCGTAACTCCCAGAAATGAAACCTTTACCTCCAACAATGCATTGTCTCGCGAGTGAGGATGTCGCCCGCGCGCGGGTCCCATACAGGCCGCGGTTATCACACTATCCCGAATGACAATGTAGGATAAAATGCCCCAGGAAAACGGGGGAAAAGCATAGTTTGTTTCCTAATTACTGACCGGGGGAATGGTCATAGGGATGCCTGTGCCCTGTGAGTCGAATTGTAATAGAACCACGATGGAAATGGTTCGGCTAGAAACTTATCTGAGATTATTACCTATGAAGGAGGATGTTGGAGTTGAACTGATAATGGAGAATAATAGAGAATAATGTGGTGTATGGTGTTCTCGTCAGTAATCACCAGCTTAAGCGTGATGCGGGAATCGCTGCGTGCGGGAGTGAACACAGGGCCATCAACAGGTAGGCACGTATTCGTTTAAAACATTAGTCAATTATATAGTTTGCCTTAACATGCCCGGCCCATCCCACCCACGCACAAACATACGTGTGCATACACACACACTTACATGTACATACGTATGCACACATACATAAGCGCGTGCGTGCGCCTGCCATGCGTGCAGTAAATCCAGACAAATAGGCAAAACATATGGTATATTTACAAGAGGAATGGATACTCAGTTTTATCGCAGTCAGTTAAACCTTCCGGAGATGAGAAAGTACTTCTGTACAGTTTCAAATATTTTACTATTCACGCTAGGACTGTAGAGTTCAGACCCGTACAATAATGCAATGCAGTCAGTTAGGTAAGGAAGTTGAGCTATGGTTTCAAAGCGTATTCGATTATATAGAGGGCATGTTAACAAATAGTGATCAACAGTCTCACGCTCACCACAGAGACAAAGAGGCGAGTCAGCTAAATGATTGTTAAAGAGATGTTCATTAAGATTACTACATCTGAGTCTTAGTCTGCAGTGGTATATCTGTGCCTTTCTAGACGACGAATTAAAAAAGAACGGCGGTGGTCTGCGTCTATTCGCGTTTAAAAATGTTTTGAAATCCACCAAAAGAGCAATTATCTCTAACACCAATAGACAGATCATGCCACTGTTTAGTTGTCGATGGGAAGAAAGATGTTTGGTAGTTTTTCGTCCGACAATGGGGAACTCGTAGGCTACCTTCGTTACGAAGACTGTGGGTTTGAGTCATGTGGTTTGGAGGTGGGATTCTGCAGGAAATGTAACTCGGCACAATGTTGTGGTACATTTTGAAATATTGTATCAATTTATGTTTGTCTCGTCTCATTTGGAGTTTCTCCCACCCGGTTTCTACATATATGAGTTCTTTGCTGGCGCTTAGTGTAGCACCGGTAACAATACAATGCAGTCTGAATGTTTTCAATTTTCGTTGAATTGGTGTCGCTACAGTTTGCCCACACCGTGTCAGCATATTCAAGTAAAGGTCTCACGAACGCAAAATATATTTTCTCTAATGTTTTGCGGTCTAACTTAAATTTGTTCTTTCTAATTAAGTCTAAACGGGACCAGGCTTTTGTGCAAATGTGGTCAATATGGTTATCCCATGTACAGCTTGAGTTAAGAATCACATCAAGATGTTTGTGGTCTGTAACCTCTTTGATTGGGACATTGGCCATACTGTGGGAAGGGCGATTTGAAGTGTCTTTTTTCCTGGATATGATCATAGTTCAGTTTTCGAGGGATTAAATTCCACCAACCAAGTTTGTGCCCACTGTTCAATTCTGCCTAAATCATTATTCGATATGTCTGATGCCTGATCAGGATTATCCACTATCAAATATAAAGTAGTATCATCCGCAAACAGACGAATGCTACTAGTTAAGCCTAGCGTTATATCGTTAATGTATACAGGAAACAGCAGAGGCCCAAGAATGGACCTCTGGGGCACTGCGGAGGTAATACCTCTCCATGAGGACGCTTCAGAGTTAATCACTACTCTTTGGTGTCGATCACTGAGATATGACTTAAAAAATTCAAGACGTTCGCCTGTTATACCAATTTTGTTTAGCTTGTAAGTCAACCCCCGATGCCAGACCTTGCCAAAGGCTTTACTGACGTCGGAAAAAACACTCTAACTTCATTCCCCTCATCAAGTGCGCAGCTGAACGCATCGTAAATATCAGTTAATTGAAGCACTGTTGAGTCTCGCGGTGTAAATCCGGACTGGAAAGGACTTAGTAGCTTGTATTCCTCAAGAAAATGCTAAAGTTTTTGGAAGATACATCTTTCAAAAACCTTGCCAAGACAGCTCAATAGGGATACAGGTCGGCAATTCAACAGTAGGTTGGAAGGATCCTTTTTTAGGACTGGGATAACATTCGCTTTCTTCCACTGTAGCGGGAAATATGAACGATTGATTAATGTGTTAAATAAGGTAGTGAGTGGTTCGGCTAGGGACTTTTTGCATTCCTTGAGGATACGTGGACTGATCAAATATGGTCCAGAGGCTTTTGAACCATTAAGTGATTTGAGTGAATCTAATACATCCTTGGAGCAAAACTCTAGGGAGATGAGAGTTAGCCGATCCGGGAGAGGCGAAGAGGGGAGACATCCATAAGTATCATCAACTCTTGATATACTGCAGAAATATTCATTGAACGCGTTTGCCTTATCAATATTTACAGACAGAATCTTGTCAGAATGAATAATGTTAGGAATCTCAACTCTAGCTTTCCCCAAAAATGTTTTAAGTGTTTTCCACCATAACGAAGAATCGGTTCCTGTACTATCGAGTATAAATTGGATTTTATTATAGTAGTTGGTTTTTTATTTACGAATAGCCGCGACGACCTCGTTGCGTTTCCGGCGGTATTTATCCCATGCCTCTGACCTACCTCTGGATTTCGCTACGCGACACAGACGTTTACGTTGGCGTACCAAGAGTCTAATTTGATTATGCTTCCACTTGGGCTCATTTCGCCCGACGACAGTCATTTTGTTGGGGATGTACGTGCGGGCTAAGTCGATGACATTAGAGGAGAAGGCTTCTACCATTGTGTCTAGGTTTAAGTGAGTGAAAACATTGTCCCACGGAGTATTTGCTAGTGCATGATTGAGATCATCATAATTTCCTTCGTTAAATAACCACACATGGTGCTTAAGATTCTGAGAAATTACTTTTTGGGAGTCAATTTCTACCATAACTAGACAATAGTATCTACATGTAATAAGATCTGGAACGAAAGGGTCTTCCACGCCGTGTTCTATCACATTAACTGAATCACTAAAAGCAATTAGGTCCAGCAAAGTAGCTGAGGACTCCGTGAAGAAAGTTGTGTCTGACACAAGCTGTTTGAGATTAAAGTAATTGGCTACTTCAGTGAATTTACCACGCCTAGGTGGGAGTAATTTATCATTGAAATCACCTGTTACAATTATATGAGGAATTCCAGAATCCCTGGCTTTTTCAATAGATGAAACAATCAAGTCCCATTGGGTAATATCAGCATTTGGGGGTCTGTACAAGACTCCTAACAGGAAGAGTCCTGTGCGAGTGTATACTTCAATCCATGAGCATTCGAGAGCGAAAATTTCCAGATCCGATCTTGCTTTGAAGGGAATACCAAGCTTGAGATATATTGCAACCCCCCTTCCTCTGGTTGCGTGATCTTTCCTTAGGACTCTGTGGAAGCCAGTAATGTGGATTTCTGAGCTATCGTCGGCAGGCGTTAACCATGTTTCGGTGAAAGTACAAATATCATAGACATTTCACACTGCAAAAGACCAATTTTGGGTTTCAAGCTTTGTATATTTAAATGGCAAATCTTAAATCCTGTTCTTCCCTGGTAGAGTGCTGGAAGCCCATATTTGGGCTTTATTCTGGAGTACAGGCACTAGAGCTTCAAGGCTTATATTCAGTGGATGTGCTTTGATATTATCTTTGAAGTGATATTAATAAGTCGTAAAGGTTTGCCTTGTTACAGTTTATTGGAGAGTGCCCATAGGCACTCTCCAATAAATTGTACCAAGGCAAAGACATGTGTCCGAGATTTGATGGTCAGAAATAATTTAGCACTCTACCAGTTAAGGTATCAAGATTCGAATTAAGTGAGCTGTGATCACCAGAGGGCCCCGGATTAGGTTCAACATCGCCAGAGAGATACAAAAGCATTAATCCAAGTGCATATGCGGCTTCCGATTTTTTTTTTTTTTGGGGGGGGGGGGATGTATTATAGGGTAGTGAATTTCCAACTAGAAATTCACTACCGAGAAAACTTTTGAAAATGAAGTCATGAAAGGGGGCATAATATTGATTCTAGTAACTGAAATTCTAACACATTTATGATAGAATTATCAGGTTATTATCATTTGGTATTATTTTGGGAAATGAATATGTGTTAAACAAAGCTGAGAAATTTGAGCAATTCACACTATCCTGACATTAAATCAGATCTTTTGCAGGAATGATCAGTTTTCGATGTTTCAGACATTTTGTAACTGTGAATGACGGAATTAACCCAGGATAACGACTTTACAAGATGTGATTTTCTTGAAGTGCATTTCGAGGATATTTGTTTTACGATAAGTAAACGTACTATAAAAATGTAATGCCGATTGACATCATGCATACTTATGAAGCTTGATATTGCGTACACTGTAGTTGTAAATAGTAACAGCTGGGATTTTTGTCAATTTAAAACCGAGCTGGAATTTTGGGAAGTAAAGGAGACATCAGCATCACCAAAGAAGCTCTCAAATCCACATGGATCAAATTTCCAACTACTCATGACTTGCCCTACGAATTTCTGCAATGACTCGTATTGCTCTCTGCATATAAAAGTATATAGTATGTTTGTCCCGTGTGTTTCATGCGTGTTCAAAAACCCTCTAATAGGACGGGAGGCTGGAGGGAGGAGGGGGGGGGGGGGCGATGCTTGGAGGGTGTGTTCGATTCAAGAGGAGTAGTTTTCTGGTTCGGATTGTCTCCAAATCCTCGTTCCCTTCGTAGATTTACCCCAAAGACCCGACAAGTTTTACAAGTTCGGATTCCTTTGGAATCTTCTGCTCTGCTTTCATCTGGTTATCCGTGTTATTGTTTTTCTAACCAACCCTATTCGTTTATTTTGGAATAGTTATGTTTATATGTTTATTGTTACTATATTTAGCTTTTCTGGTATGTTCAGACCAGTTCTACCCCCTATTCGAGGCACTTCTGTTTTTGTTTCGAACAGCATAAGTCCTATTTCATTTATCCAGCCCATCCAACAGGGACCTGCAAATTGCTAATTTTGATCCAATCGAATTGGTGAAAACGAATCGAATTTCGAATCGAATTCGAATTGAATCACAGTTAATGAATACGTCGTTAAAAGAAAAGGTCTTTTTTCTACAATAATACCTCGATCATTAAAAGACACACAGTTAAGTAAAGTGCATTGTTCGCTTCACCACTTTCCACACCATAAACTGAGATATAAACCAATATACTAGCTATTGACTGAAACTATTCGAATTGTTGACTTTGTAGCTTCGAAACTGCAACGATAAACATGAATGAATGAATGAATAAACTTTATTTTAAAAGAACCTGGCTGATATAGGGCTGATACCTCACTTTTATCACATTTTCTCGGAAAAAACTCGTTTTAAATCAGATCGACTCCATTCCGGTGGAGAAGCCATTTGTTCTAAATAAAAATGCGGAATTTCTAAAACGAAACGATAATTCAAAGCCGAATGGAGTTGATCAGTTTGTGAATTAAAGCCTGCTCTACTTCTGTTTATATAATAATCAGGGGTATTTTTTTTTAGAAAATCGTTGCTTTTGACGATGTATCCAGTAACTGTGATCGAACAGAACAATACTCAATATAAAAAAATGTGATCTTGTTGTGGAACAATTCTCTTATTGATGTTGTTCACATTTTCAAAGTTTGAAACTTAACATTTTCATAAATAGTCATTGGTCATAATGAACAATGAGTTGAAACGAGCAGTTGTAGCAGTAACAGTGTTTATAGCGAAGTACAGTTGTAGCTACATCGCTACAAACACTGTTACCGCTACAAGTCAGTTACTGTTACATTTATGGCCGAAGTATATTCGGCCGATGGCACTCTTGCGAAAAAAATACATGGGAATTTTCAGTGTTAAATCAGGTCCCCATAGTACACACGATCGTAAATTTTCTCTGGCGAACAAATGTCTATGGGAATTTCAGTGTTAAATTAGGTCCCCATAGTGTAATCCCTTACTACTAGTGTCTCAAACATTACTAACTTGTGGCACTACCTCGGCTTCTGGTACACTGCTGCTGCTAAGGGTCCCAGTTCATATTTCTACCATATACTACTCAAAGTTTGCTAAGCACCAAATATTTGACACATCATTGTGAAAATTGCTTGTGACATATTTGCGATATTTTTGGTGGATGTGATTGGGGAATGTATTGAGATGGTCTCCAGTGTTTACATTAGCTCTTTTGACAGGCTGACTTTTCGTGACAGTCATGGAAAGCATGTACCTCTTGAGTTTCATGATGTTTTCGTATACTGTCTACATGCACGTGACATGTGTAGGGTATCCAAACTTCATTTCAATTCAAACCCTTGTGATTTAATGATTGAATATGGCAAATGCAAATGTAAGAAGACATTTGTCTGAAGCAGAAATGTGGCAGGCTGTAGGGATGGTGGAGCAAGGGGCTACCCATCGCCAGGTTGGTGAAGCCCTTGGTGTGCACCATACGGTGATCACCAGAGCCTGGGCAAGATTTCAGCTGTATGGCACACCAGTAAGACGGCATGGTGGTGGCAGAGACAGGGCAACATCTGCAGCTGAAGACCGTTTTTTGGATCATTCAGGCCCGTAGGAACCGCTTTGTCACAGCAACCCAGCTTCGCAGTGACCTTCAGAATGCATTCGGGGTAAATGTTTTGACGCAGACTATCCGGGCAAGGTTGCACGAAGGTGGTCTCCGATCACGAAGACCATGTATTCACATTCCGCTGTCTCAGAACCACCGCCAGGCACGATATGAATGGGCCATGGACCACGTTGGATGGACCAGAGAAGATTGGCGACCTGTCTTTTTACAGATGAGTCAAGGTACTGCCTAGATCACACAAATAGAAGACCAGGAGAGCGATTCCATGTAGCCAACATTGCTGAGCATGAACGCTATGGTGGAGGGTGAATCATGGTCTGGGCGGCATCAGCTGGGATGGACGTACAGAGCTCTGTGTCCTTGAACGTGGTACATTGACTGCACAACGGTATATTGATGAGATCCTGGATGTCCACGTCAGATTGTATGCAGGTGCAGTGGGTGATAGAGTCATTCTGATGGACGATAATGCCCGTCCTCACGTTGCCCATGCTGTCGGGGAGTACAACAGAGGGAGCGGATTAAGCACATGGACTGGCCAGCAAGATCCCCTGACCTCAATCCAATCGAACATGTCTGGAATGAGTTGAAGCTTGCAATTTCAACCCGTCCAGTCCAGCCACGAAGTGTCCAGGAGCGTGGTGCCATGCTGGACCAAGAATGGAACATCCCACAAAGGACCACCAGGAACCTGATTGGGAGCACAAGAAGGCGTTGTCAAGCTGTAATTAACAGTAATGGGGCTCATACTCGATATTGAAGCCATACCAGTTCGCTCCGTCAACTTTTTGGCGTATTGAAAATTTTCCTCTTTTACCAAAAATATCCATTTTCCATGGTTATCGTATTCAAAAGCTAAAAAATAATGTCAAACACAAATAAAATCTTAATTTCTGTACTTAAATCATTAAAGATATAATTAAATAGAAAATATATACACTTTCCATTACAATATTTCGACTAGAACGAAAACAGGTAGTTGGATGTACTTGGTGCTTGGCACACTTTGAGTAGTATACTTTTTCACAACTGCTAGCTCGAACGACTTATCAAACAAATCAGCTATATAGTATTTGCTCTTAAACTCATTTCAGAAAAAAGTGGATTTTACGGACAAAGGGGATTCTGTAAGTGGGAGTAGGTGATACTGGCGGGTTCCCTACCACCATGGTCGGTGTGGTCCAGAAAACGATGGTCCAGAAAAAATTGAGGTATTTTTTGCAAATTGGGCTATTTTGAGAAACAAATTCAAATTTTTTCGGAAAATTTTCAGTTTTTCCGAAATTTTTTTAGTTTTTCCAAAAATAATTCAACTTCTCCAGGAAAATCCCGGATTTTTCGCGGAAAATGTTCGAATTTGAGCTTTCTGGGCCAAGGAGCTTATAAAAATACGGGTTTTGGTATGACCCTTTTTTTGACACATTAACACTGATTTTCCCATAGGGATGGATTTTTTAATTCGGAGAAAGGCCCGAAAAGGCAGTGTCGTGGCAGGAAAGGACCCTTGATCCAGAACTGGGATTTTCTCGCGGGAAATACCACAACGCATCGGACAGGGTAAATTCTTGTCGACATCTACTGGTCCAGACGAAAAACCCCGATACCCCACGCATTTTTGTGTTTTTTTTTTCCATCGTTCGACTCGATGGGGAAGAAGGGAGAAAACCGACGATCCAATTGGAGGGTAAATGGACGAGGAGGAGGATCGCGATTGGAAAAAATGTATTTGTGCATTTGTGTGTGTATGTATAATTTATGTGTTGTTAGACGAATGATGGATGAGATTGTTTTTGTCATTCAAGAAAAAAAAACTGTAAAAATTGTTTTAGTTTTTTTTCTACAAAAATATTTAAGAAGAAGAAAAAAACAAAACATATTTTTTTACAATTAATATTTATTATCATTTAAAAAAAACAACAAAAACACAAAATTTAGATATTTTCACAATAAAATAAAAATAATCATGAAATCGGGAGCGGCACCTAAAAAAAAATAAGAAATCCTCGTTCGAATTGAAGAGGTGAGATTTTTTTGTCATTAAAGAAAAAAAAAAACTGTAAAAGTTGTTTATTTTTTTTTCTGCATATATATATATAAGAAGAAGAAGAGAAAAAAATTTTTTTTACAATTAATAATTATTATTATTTAAAAAACAAAAAAAACAAAAACACAAAATTTAGATATTTCATAATAAAATAAAAATAATCATGAAACCGAGAGGGTCGAAACATACCCGAAGTTTGGTAGTAAAATTTATAAGTTAGAATCTCACGATCCCATTCGATTGACGGACGTGGAATGTGATGGTTTGAGAAACGAATTCGATAAATGCATCCTGCTTTTGAAGTTGAGCGAGGCCGATCTGGATTTGATGTACGAATCCCAAGACTATTTATTAAAAGTTTTCTCGGCGGACGTGGAAGGGTTTGATCCAGACCACGTCTCCACCATGTTCTATGGAAGGAAGACTTTTCCCGGCGTTTCTGGGGCGTTGGTTCGCAAATTGAATCTGATCATTGGAAAACAACAGCGACTGATGTTCGAGACCGTGGACGTGGTGTTTCGATGGGTCTATCAAAAGGTAAATGATTTCAAAATCAATGTTTACGCCGTGGATGTGACGTTGTGTGAAAATCCGTCGTAGATTTTTTTAGAGTTAATATTTAAATGTAAATGGATATAATTTTATTTTTTTCATTGATGAAATCAATTTTTTTTCTCAGAAATTTTGTTTTTTCAGGGATCGAAATAATATTGCAAGCACAGGTATTCAATTATTTTTGATAATTAAAAGTACTGTATTAACATTATTGAAGGTTGTATTTAGTGTGTGAAAGTGTACTCGAAGCAACTGTCTACAGCGAGGCAGATTGTGATGTGAATTTATAATGTGCATTATGAATCATATATATTTCAATAACTGACAAGACTATTTATAGGAAGGTAAACAAAAATTTTATTCGTTCTATTCTACTGAAAGGACCGTTATAATCTCCTGAATTAAATCTTTATATAAACCATTAGGCAAGTGTTTTTCTTTGTGAAATGTATATTGTGATCATTACGTGTCGTCCGTTATTCTTCAGTGAACTTGAAAAGTCTAATGAATAATTTTGACTGCTATTATCGCTAGTGAGAATGAAATGGTGACTGAATGCATGTCGATCTCAAACAAGATATTTCTGACTAGTGGAAAACCCATGGATGCGTGTCAATCTCAAACAAGATATTTCTGTCTAGGGGAAAACCCATATGTACCTCTGAAAAGAATAAAAAGGGCAGCAGTCTGCCTCAACTCAGAAGTACGTTTGACTTATCTCAAGCGCAACATCGCTCTTCTCAATCTTCTTATTAAATCGAAACCACATTCGTCAAATTAATATGTTGTGTGATAATTACGTTTTAGATAAAATTAATTCCCACGTTTCAAAAAACAAACAAAACAAAATTCGCATTCTGGGAAAAAAATTGATTTTCTTTAAAATAAAAAATAAAATTATATCCATATATATTTAAACAAAAGAAAAAAAATTCACAAAACTCAAAATAATAATATATATATTTTAAAAAAATAAGAAATTATTTAAAATTCAAAATGCCGAAAACAACAAAAACGTCCGACGTGGAAATGTTATATTTCTCTACCGTACCCCAGTTAAAACGGTACTGTAGAAATCTAGGAATAAAAAAATGCGATGGTGGTATAAAAAAGACTAAAAAAAGAATTGATTAACCTTTTGCGTACCGAGACTTTTGACCAAACTCTAGTTAATTTACGAGCCAGAGTGTGTCAGTCGTATTCAAATTTGAAAGGTGTCAAATGCATGAAGAGAGAAGAATACATTGATCGTTTACTCTGTGCGAAGGGGGTGGACGAAAGGCCTGCGACGGAGGCGAAAACTCGAATTGTGGCGAGAAATGATGATGAGACGAAACAACCTCGATGCGTGGAAACTAAGAAGAAGGGAAGAAGGAGATTGTGAAACGAAAAGTTGAGTTGCGGGAAGGGACTGGAAGTAACAAAATGAAAAGCGACGCGGTTCGAGATGATGATTTGTCAGGAAACAAAATGATCAACAAAATCTTGGGAGCGTTGGGGAAGGACAAGGGAGTTGAAGCGATAAGAAAATTGTTGGTTCTGATTGAACGTGAAGAAGCAATGAAAGGATATTTTAAAACTTTCAACGTGATTTCTGGTTTCGCAAATCTCAATCCTGAATCGTTCTTGGAATGGGCAAAGGATGGAGTGTTGGATATGTTATGAAGAGAACTAGATAGGGCTTTAAAAATAAAGATGATCTTGCGTTGTCTGATAAAAAAGGTCGACGCGAAAATGGGTGAGAGTGTGCTACATGATAGTTATTCCCAATCCAAACTGGAAACTGTGTTTGAAGACGATGAACTATTCGATGTTTATGAAGTGATGAAAGACAAAATGTTAGAATCTATGTCCAGTTATCATAAGAGGGGAAGTGGTTGGACGTTCGAGAAGATATTGAATCTCGAGATTCACGTGGATAGACACGATCCTTTGAGAATGTATTCCTATATAGAATTGCCTCGTTTTCTATATAATAAAACGCTTTGATTAACGTGAAAAATAAAGCGGATGGCGAATGTTTCAAATGGGCGATCACATCGGCCTTGTATCCCGTAGAAAAGCATAGTGAAAGAGTTTCCAAGTACGCTGAGACTTGTGAAAATCTCGATTGGACGGGAGTGCTTTTCCCGATGGGATTAAAAGATATCAAGCATTTTGAAAAGTTAAATCTCTCTGTGGCTGTGAATGTCTTAGGATACGATGGAGACGATGACAAAGGAATAGTCTATCCTCTCAGACTGACTTCGCATAAAGAGAGAAAATAGTGTTAATTTGTTGTTGATTTCAAAAGGTGACAGTCAACATTATTGCTGGATTAAGGATATGAGTAGATTGTTATCGAATCAGACTTCTAAACATAAGGGCGAGAGATTTTTCTGTCTTAACTGCATGAATTCGTTCCGACGTCAAGAATCATTGATGCGTCATCAGGAATATTGCGACGAAAAGTTGAACATTACCATCGAAATGCCTAAAGCTGACAGTCACTTAAATTTTTGCAACTACAAAAGAAGATTGATGCCTCCATTTGTCATCTACACCGATTTTGAATGTTTCACCACAAAAGTAATTTCTTGCCAGCCCGACGAGTGTGGGAGTTACGTCGAAAAACTTCAGAAGCACGTACCTTTGGGTTATTGTTATTACATGAAATGTTCTTTCGACGGTGGAGAATCGTTAGGTCCATTCGTCTACTCTAAACGTTCGGATAACGACGACGTGGCTAAAAAATTCGTGGAAGAGTTAGAATCGAAAATACAAGAATTATACGACAAATTTAAAAAATCCAAACACGTGATCATCACGAGGAAAACCACGAGGAAACCACCGAATGTCACATCTGTAGACAACCGTTCGATAATGATTCTGAAAATACTAAAAATGTTCAGGATCACGATCACTAAACCGGTCTGTTTCACGGCACTGCTCACAACAAATGTAATTTGAAATTTTGAGACGCTGAATTCTATCCGGTGATATTTCACAATCTCTTGGGCTACGATAGTCACCTGTTATGATGAAAAATATGGGTGCTAGCAAGGGAGAGTTGAGCTGCATCGCGAAAAACGACGAAAAATACAGTTCATTCACTAAATGGAAGGTCATCGATAGAAAGAAGGGTGACGATGAATCGATTCCCATCCATAGAGCCATACGTTTCATCGACAGTTATAAATTCATGTCAGCCGGTCTGGAAAAATTAGTAGACAGTTTGAATAGGGAGAAATTTAAAATCACGAGTAAACATTTGAACGATCAACGAGAATTGGTTGACGTCATGTTGAGGAAAGCCATCTACCCTTACGATTACATGAGTGATCTCGAAAAATTCGACGACGTCACTGTACCTCCCAAAGAAGATTTTTATTCGAAATTATACCAATCTCACATTTCTGATGACGATTACGAATGCATGCAAAAAGTGTGGAGATTGTTCGAGATGAAATCCATGAGAGAATATCACAACCTCTATTTGAAAAATGACATGCTTCTCTTGGCTGACGTGTTTGAAAATTTTTGATTGGTGTGTCGTCGACATTACAAATTAGATCTGGCTTGGTATTTCACTGCACCCGGACTCGCTAGGGATGCCCTCTTGAAAACGACCGAGGTTTGATTGGAATTATTAACTGATGTAGACATGTTGCTCATGCTTGAAAAGGCCATGAGGGGTGGCGTCTCTATGATTTCCACCAGATATGGCAAAGCTAATAATCATCACATGGGAAAAGATTCCGATTCGGGAGAACTGAGTAAATACATACAGTATTGGGATGCTAATAAATTGTACTGTTGGGCTATGGGTCATCCTTTACCAACTGGAAATTTCAAATGGGTCGAGACGTCGGAAGAAAAACAAAAATGGAGGCACTATCCTTGTATTTTAGAGGACGATTTGGATAATCCAGAAACGTCACACGATTCACACAACGATTATCTGCTGGCTCCTGAACGAATAGAAGCGAAGGCATCAAAAAACTCATTCCCAATTTAAATAACAAATGCAAATATGTGATCTGTTGCGAAAATTTGAAACATTACATCGATCGTGGAATGAGATTGATCGACGTGCATCGAATCATTCGATTCGACAAGGAGCCCTGGATGAAAAAATACATCGATCTCAACGTGAAGTTAAGAATGCAGGATGAGAGCAACTTCGAAAAAGATTTCTTCAAACTCCTGAACAATTGCATGTACGGGAAATCTTTGGAAAACATTAGGAATAGAACCGACGTTCGACTCGTCGCATCCGAAGAGAGGTCTAGAAAATTAATCATGAAACCCAAAATTATCGACATAGAATTATATTCGAAGAGAATCTAGTGGCTGTGCACATGCAAAAGACGCATCTGAAGTTCGATAAACCTTGTTATCTTGGTGCGATCATCTTAGACATCAGCTAGCAGTTGATGTACGAGTTTCACTACAATTACATCAAAGCAAAATTCGGTTCGAAAGCCAAACTATTGTTCACCGACACAGACAGTCTGGCTTACAAGATACAGACTAGTGACATCTACGAGGACATAGTGCCAGACGTGAAAGAATGGTTCGACACGAGTAATTATCCCGACGATCATTCATCTGAAATTCCAACTGGAGTCAATAAAAAGGTGTTGGGTAAATTTAAAGACGAGAGTGGTGGAAGACAGATCACCGAATTCGTAGGTTTGAGACCAAAATTGTACGCCTATCTCCTCAACGGGGAAGAGATCAAGAAATGTAAACGTGTTCAAACGTGTGTGACAAATAAAAGTATCATTTTCAACGAATATAAAGAGTGTCTTTTCGATGGTTCGACAATGTATAAAAAGATGACTGCGATTCGAAGCGAAAAGCACAAGATGTACACCAAAGAAACCAATAAGATTGCATTAACTGCCGATGACGATAAGAGAATTATATGTCCTGATAAAATACACACTTTTGCACTCGCGACATTTCAACAAAATTGAGTGACTGAAGACGTCGAAATGTCGTAAGTTTAAAAAACACATATTGAATCTGTCTGCGATCGATGATATGGATGAAGACTCGACGGCAATCAACAAAGGCTACGTGGCTTCTGCCATACAGGATTCTCAATCCTATCTGGAATCTCAAGTCGATGACTTATATCTGAACAAACAATCAGGAGGAAAAATGGAAGCTGGCATCAACATGAATGGTTACAAACTATTTGGTCTCGATGACGAGCTGGAATACGATTCCAGTGCAGTCAGTAGAAAGTTCTTGGAAGAAAATACGGTTTGGAGAAAAGGTGATATGATGGAAGGCAAAATAGAAATTGCAGGGCATGCACTCACGAATCTGCCGGATCCCACTCACATGACGGATGCCTGCAATCTGATCTCCGTCGTGAAAAAGATAAAATACGCCAGACATTTGATCACCATCTGGGCCGAGAGAGTGGTGCGTTAGATGAGGGAAAAGCCAAATGGTCTTTTGGAAATGGGGGTAGCGGACCATTGCACGGTCTGATAGTATATCCCATGCCTGTGGGAGGCAATATCATTCGAATGAGTCTAACTTCTACGGACTTGAGTGAAAAAGCAATCGTCAATCTTGTGGTGAACGGTGTGAAATGTGAGAAGAGTTACAGTGTCGAAAAGATGAAGAAGCAACATTCGAACACTAGCATTTTCAGTACGCCTCTCAAGGTACAGATGGGGGATAGGATCAATTTCAAGACGAAAACTAATAATCGATGATATTTCTTTCTTGCAGAAATCATTCTTATCAAAAAAGGCATTGTAATAGGTGGCCAGATATCTGATGGCATTTAGAAATACCTGCATGTTTCTCAAGTTACAATGATCGAATAGGGAAGGATTTTTCTCTTGAGACCCATCCCTGTCGGTTTGAAATACCACTACGATGAATCACGGTCTTTGTGAAGCAGATTTCATGGTCAATCTCCAATTGAAGTGATTGCTAGATGGTGCAATACTAGCCATGTTGTACTGTCTCATTCTAAATCCCACTGGCAATTTACTCTTCGATTCTATGATATTGTAGAGACGTACTTTCTACGCATCTGAAGGCAATACATGTGGAACGAACCAAGATATCTTGTTCAGATGTATCTTACCCACATCGGTCACAGCAGGTCTCATAATGGCTTCGTCATTTCCTTTTCGAATCAATGTCAGATTGTGTTTGAAT
Organism: Pictodentalium vernedei; assembly: GCA_031216915.1. NCBI lineage: Eukaryota > Metazoa > Mollusca > Scaphopoda > Dentaliida > Dentaliidae > Pictodentalium > Pictodentalium vernedei. The sequence goes on from CM062297.1 coordinate 519,148,439, forward strand.
CCGTAGAGGATCTTATCATAATCTTCCGCGAATCTGAAAACGTTTTTCAGAGGTATTCATTTCAATTTTATTTATATCTATTATTATTTTTTATGTATTTTTTTTTTATTATTTTCCCCTCCTTATTATTTGACAAAAAAATTTTTTTTTTAATGTTCTCTTCCCTTAAACAAGGAATTCATAAAAAATACGATTCCTATTGGAAAATTTGTGGTCTTCCCTTTTCAACAAATATTCAAAAACACATTTTTTGTCTTCGTTGGTGAGACTTCGATGCGCTAACTTCAACTCTTCCAATCTAGTGGGCTTGGGTTTTCCGACACCAAAAACTAATTGATTCCAACATTTGATCACGTCGTTGCATTGGACATATTCCAATGTGAGCATGAAATACGTGGTGACGATGTCTTTCCATCCATCGTGAGACACGAATGATCAACGCAATTAAATTTTTTCTCCTCTCAACAACCGAGACATCTTTCACGCCTGATGTGAGGAAATTGTTCTTTCATGCAGATCGCGTAAGCTCTGCACAGCGCACTTTGAAGAAACCAAGCTCTCAATTCCATGGAATCGTTCATTATAATTTTTATATAAAAAAAATGTTTCTATTCTTATTATTTATTTTTTTTTTATTATTTTTTTTTTGTATTATTTTTTTTACATTTTTTTTCTCTTTTATATCTATTACACTTTTTTTTTTAATAATAACACATCTATTCTTCGTATCATCCAATTATTATTGAAAATAGATGACATTTTTTTTTTCAAAAGTTGGAGTTTATGCCTCTCGTATTTCGATAAAACCATCATTATTTCATCGTCATCATCATCAGATTGATAGGGGAAATAATCGATAATGATTTTTAACCTTTCAGCAAATTCGATCCACGATCTATTTAATATGAACAAGTGTAATCTGCGAATAAATTTGATACATTCGTGAACAGATTTCTCAATATTTTCATCACCACCACAATCGAATACATCACCTTTGTTTATCGCACAAAAAATTATATAAATATTTCCCGTAATTATAACGTTCTACCAACGTCACATTGTATTTTAAAAGACTTAGAACATCTTTAATCATGTCATAATCTTGGTAAAACACATTTTCTTCACACTTCATCGTTTCGATATTTTCGAAATAGCTTCGATTTAGGAATATGAATATTAAAGAAAACAACGTTCCGCACCAGATTAAATGCGAATCGAGTATAATTTGTTACAGTTAATAGTTTCTAATGCATACTCGTGTAAAGATTGTGAAAAATCTAAAAGCTTTTCATAATATGAACGTCTTGTGAACACGTCTGTTGAAAGTCATTTTCTCTTCTTTTGTTTCATTTTTTTTATATTTTCGTTTTTTTTTTAATCGTTATTTTTTCTTTCTTTTATAATAACATACCCAAAATGGGTATGTTCTTAAACGGCGAATTCTGACCAAACAATAACCCTTTACCAATTGGTTCCACATTCTCTCCGGTCTTCAGATAGAGACCGTCTCTGTGGAAAGCATTGCCACCTTTTCTCATGGGTCCTAGATACAATCCTTTACCTTCGAAGTCTACACGACACATGGCTCCTCTCTTCTTCAAAAATAGTCTGTTTCCTCTCTTCTTCAGAAACAATCCTCTACCCATTATTTTGTCGACTCCCGAACTAGTGAGTCCCGAGAGAGCTGCCACGCCCAGAGCTGGCAACACGGTCTTCGTGAGAATGGGTAATGTTTTGGCGTTGAGTCCCGCCAATAGTGGTAAGAAACCGCCTTTCATTCTCAGATTATATCTCAATTGAGCGGGACTCAATCTCACCATCATTCCCATTCAATTACGAATCACTTTCTCCACACTTTTGATTTGAGTTTTAGTCCAGGTGATTTGATCGCTACCACCACTTGCCAGATCTTCATAACTGAATTTAAATCTAACGGCCTCGCCCAAATGGTTCAACGCTCTGCAAAGTTTAGCTTTCTGTCCTTCGGATATGTTCACGTTTTTAATGATGTATCGACTACTACTCATATTTGTTGCTGTTTTTTTTTTCACTGGATTATAAATTTTTTTTTTAATTAGAAATATTACAAGTTGGTAATTTTTTTTTTAATTACTATGAATATTATAAGTTTTTTTTTTATTTCTTATATAAATATATAAAAAAAAATGATTTTTTTAAATTTTCAAATTATATTATTTTATTTTATTTACTTTTTTTTCATATCTCTCTGATGTGAAATTGTATAGTCACTCTCTCTCCGCGAAGATCTAACAGATCTCCATTCTGATCCATCAACGTAGTTTCGATGCTATACAACGTGTCCAGGATCACGAGTAGATAGACGAGATTTCGAGGTCGCTCCACGATCTTGTAACCTGGAGAAACGTCCGGAAAAACGAGTAGATGATAGGCTGAGTGCTACCATCGACGTAGCTTCCCAAGATCACACTGACATTCACTAAAATGCTTTTGACTGCGAGAATGTCAACCATATTTTTGGACGCTGCGTGACCTTGATACATCTTTCGATCGAATCTTCCGCACTAAAATCCACTCGAAAATTATCTCTCAAGTCTAATATCATCTGTAGAGTACTCGTATTGGGGGCAATTCTTATCATATTGCTTCCGTGACCGTCGGGCTTCAATCTCATCTGGATTAGACAGTTTAGATTGTCTATGTCATAACTTCCTTTGGGAATTCGTATCTTGAACCAATCCACTGCGTTGGAATACTTGACCGCGTTATTCTTTTCGGTGACGTTGGGAAACGAATAGTAAGTCTCGAGATTAACCAACGCCATCTCGTATCTCTTTTCCTTCTTCAATTCGATGGAAGGGTCGAATTTAGTCATGACTCGAGTTCTGTCGTGACTCACTATGATTTGAAAGGATTGTTTCGCAACCGTATTCTTGACTATCTGTTCTAATAGATGATATTCTGACATTTTATTATTATTATTATTATTATTTATATATATTTTTTTATATTTTATCGATATTGTTTTTTTATTTTCTTCTCTATTATTATTATTTGGAATATATAAAAAATCGCCGAATCCCCTTCAATATTTTCCGTTGTTAAATTCGCTAGTCAAATCGATCACCACGAAATTGTGAAGTCCTTTGTCCCACACCTTCTTACAAAATCTCCTTTAATTCTTCCCTACTCATGTCATTGGCCACATGATCTCCATAGATGTGATTGAGATTCTTGAGATCCTGACGAAAGAGACACAGAAAATTAGCACTCTCCCTTATCGTCTGTCTGGGCAGTCGAAAATAATTTTGAGACAAATAGAAACAATCCACGTTGCTGTGACGTCCTCGAACGACTCACATCGATTCTGTCTCTCCAACAGTAGATCGTCGAAGATCATGAGATTCTTATTCTCCGACTTCAACTGTCTAGGCTCGGGAACGTCGTCGGCATTCTCGTAAAACTGACATTCCACATCCGAACACTCCAAGTTTCTGTTGGTCAATTCTCTCGCCGTTCGTTCCAGTATATTCGAAGTCTCGTGTCCTTCGAATTCGTCTCGATTGTCAAAGATTCTCAACATAACATCCTTGGGTAATTTACGCATCATGCACTCTCGAAGCAATCTATATTCCGGTTGAAAGAGACTCTTGCCAAAAACGAATAATCTGTCGTAATCCAACCAACCAGGTCACAACAATAGATTCAACAAGAGATTGGTCTTTCCGCAATTCGATTTTCCCACTATCAGTCCTCTTATGCTCTTGGGAAGGAACTCGTCGTTCCACCTCTTGTTCGTCACGTCATTCCAAGACATGTCTTTGATATTCATTTTTTTTTCTCTTGTTTGTTTTTTTTTTTACTAAGTTTTGAATTATGTTTTTTTTTCTAATCTTTTTTCTGTTTAATTTCTATTTTTATATATATATAAGTTTTTTTTCATTATTTATAAATCACTTTCAATCCCGATCCTTTAGTCATTTTACCCAAGTCTTGTATCGGTATGACATCATCATAGAAATCTCTCCAACTTTTCGGTTCGATTCTCGATCGTTTGACAGGTTGTGGAGTTATCAATTTATTAATCAAAGCGTCAGCGCCTCTCTTACTGGCTTCCGAAGCTATTCTACCGCTCGCTTTGGTCGCAGCTTTCTTACCCGCATCGATCACCATTTTCTTTCCGATTTTGAGAGCGCTAGACCCGATCTGTTTCATGGCAGCGCCGGTGAATTTACGAGTTATAAATCGCATCATCGAATCGATGATGCCCGATCCGCCGTAGACGTAAGATCTAGCGTATCCCCTGTTATTTATCACTAGCATTTTTTTTTTAAAATTATTAATTAGTATTGTTTTTTTTAAATATATATTTTTTATTTACTGAATATTTTAGTTTTTCTTTTGTTTTTTCTTTTCTCTTACTATTTTATTATTTCAAACGATTCATCATCTTTTGATAATTCTTCTTAGTCAAGACCTTCTGCCTCAACAATTCGTCACACACGCTCACTATCTCGTTATCCACTCCAGTGTTACCAACCTCCCTGCTTGCCATCAACAATCTCATTTTCCCCCACAAGGCATCGGGATCCCGTGGAAGAAATATCGTGTCGGTCATTCCCTCGTCGGTGTTCTCCCTTCTTCCCCATCGAGTCGAACGACGGAAAAAAAAACCCAAAACCTGTGACGTATCCGCGTTTTTCGTCTGGACCGGTAGATGTCGACAAGAATTTACCCAGTCCGATGTGTCGTGGTATTTCCCGCGAGAAAATCCCAGGTCCGGATCGAGGGTCCTTTCCTGCCACAACACTGCCTTTTCGGGCCTTTCTCCGAATTAAAAAATCCATCCCTATGGGAAAATCAGTGTTAATGTGTCAAAAAAAGGGTCATACCAAAAACCCGTATTTTTATAAGCTCCTTGGCCCAGAAAGCTCAAATTCGAACATTTTCCCCGAAAAATCCGGGATTTTCCTGGAAAAGTTGAATTATTTTTGGAAAAACCCCAAACTTTTCCGGAAAAACCCCAAATCTTCCGAAAAAATTTGAATTTGTTTCTAAAAATAGCCCAATTTGCCAAAAGTACCTCAATTTTTTCTGGACCATCATCTTCTGGACCACACCGACCATGGTTGTCGGGAACCCGCCAGTATCACCTACTTGTGGCGTACCGAGAAACGTGGTTCATGAGTTCATCGAATGAATTGGAGAGCCACGTAATTGCTCCATGATCAAATGCTCCCTCGACTCGAATCTCATCGAACAAATGAGCTATAGAGCATTTGCTCATAACTGCTCAGTGAGCAAATGCTCTTGCGACTCTTCTACTCATTCCAGAAAAAGAGAGTTTATGGCCTAAAAGGGATTCTGTAAGTGGGGTGCCGAGAAACATGGTTGATGATTTCAATGAATGAGCTAAAGAGCCATGTGAATGATTGCTGTATGAGCAAATGCTCTTGTGATTCGAGTCTCATCGAATAAATAAACTGCAGAGCAATTGCTCGATCGAGTGACTCCACATACGACTCTACGTATCACTATGGTAATGATGTCACAACATGGCCGCTCACGCGGGCTGCCATGACAACCAAACATGGCGTCAATGGGTCACGTGGCCTAACGTCACTCCAGAGGTCCTGCTCCGAGGTCTTGCCAGTGTGGCATGAAACATAAGAGACATATTACTCATATAGGAAAATCACTTGACCAGGACCTTCATCGAAAGTTTAAGTAGGGCTTAAAAAGTTGGGATACCACATTTACCCTTTACACACGAAATTATGTCTTTGTGAGAAAGGGGAACAATACATCGGGGCCTTGTCTATGTAAGAAGTCTTCCCGTGCCAATCTTGTATGTAGGCCCGTGCTGACGTGCAGTCGTATATAAACTGCACATTCTGCGATAAAACAAACAAACAACTAGGTACATAATCGGGCAATAAAGGCGTGTGTCAGAGAGATGACATCATGAGTTGTGGTGCTTTCAACGTTTTACTCTCGAAAAATGATCGTCCAGTCAGCAAAACAACAAAGCCCCCCCCCCCCCCCCCCTCAAACAAATTAATAAAAAAGATAAATTCTAAAAAACTCATATTTTGGGAGAAAAAAACTGGTAGGAGTTGATCGCATCATTCAGTTTATATGAGTTTTGTGGTGAATGAAATAATATCCGCCCATGATAAGCTTCGTCAGTTCGGAACAAGGAGAGTATTTTGCAGCACGCTTACGCCCCTGACCGGGCACAAACTGAATCCCCGCCCGCCAGTATATAATACACTCTGGCACAATTCGAGATTTATTGGAAAGGGAATTGACTTCGACGCGGCAGAAAAGCGACGTCTGGATCAAAACACGAATTATGAATTCAACTCGACTCTAACTGAAATTGAATTCGACGTGATGCTAGTGCGGCGCCGACACCCATAACTGGCAAAAGCGGCCACTGTTGCGTGGGCTTTCTTGATATATGTTTGCGAATAAAAGTTAATTACTGAATGAAGAAGTCCAGCGCGAGGTGTATGTAGTTGGCTGGTGAGTCATGAAGCGATAAGCCCACTTCACTCTCTGTCAGGCCTCGCAGTCTAGAAAATCACGGAGTGCAAAACAGTTGTCCTCCTCAGATTGCCTGGGAGTGCAATTGCACCTGGAAGTTTCAATACACACACTTGTATGCTATTTTGGTTACAGTACGTGGACGGTGGACTGTCACCCAATCACCCATGGGGTGGAGGTATCATCCAAGGTACTACTCTCAAATTACAGAAACACAAGAAGCACAAGCCAAGTTTCAACCAATCAATGGACCTCTGGGTTTAGCACGGAGGTCCATTGGCTGAAACTATGCTTAAGCTAATTACGCTTTGGGTGCGTTGCGGTAACCGGTTCTCGTCAGATCACAGAAGTTAAGCAACGTCGAGCGCGGTTAGTAGTTGGATGGGTGACCATTTCAGCGACTGATTCGTGCTCCCACATTGTATCCATGGGCAAGGCACTTAACCCCGATTGCCTACATGGGGGCACGATGACATATCGGTCATACAATAGTGATACGGAATCGGATTCCACATTGTGGATTTTCCGGAGACCAGGAAAAGATCGTCAAACAGTACTGATATTTAGCGGTTAAATTACATAGTAACAGTGGGCGCGGTGGCGTCGCGGTAACCGGTTCTCGTCAGATCACCGAAGTTAAGCAATGTCGAGCGCGGTTAGTAGTTGGATGGGTGACCATTTCAGCGACTGATTCGCGCTCCCGCGTTGTGTCCTTGAGCAAGGCACTTAACCCCGATTGCCTACATGGGGGCACGATGGCGCTGTGTACTAAGGCGTACTGCACGTCGAAGGTGCGCATCACTTCAACCGATCTAACACATGTCTGTGCTGCGGCGCAGAGTTCAGAGTTACGATGTTGGAGAGCTGACAGCTGCTCGTCGTTGCTTGGTGGTTCTCTCCTGGTGCTCCGGCTTCCTCCACCCGTAAAACTGTCACCGACATGATATGACCCTGGCTGTTAATGTGTCGTTAAACCCTAATAAAAAAACAACATAGTAACATAACAAAATCCAATATCAATATACAGGGGGGATAAAATGATAACTGCAGTTGTTATTTTATTACCAATGCACCATGTATAGACCTCTTATAATGAGAAAAAATGGGACGAAATTATGCTTTGGATCGAAAAATCGGTCCTACGGGTTCAAAGGGTTAAAATAATAAATTTTGTTCGTTTGGTAAAGGGTTAAACATAATAAGAGATGCGTCTCCTTCAGCTTGGAATAGATTTCGAACACTCTGCCTAAAAAGTAAAAGTGTTTTGTGTAATCACCTTTATTCTTGTAAACAATACGATATTTTCCAATAGAGTACCCTCCCCCCCCCCCCACCCTCTCCCCAGACAACCCAGCAGTTCTTGTTTACTATAGTAAACAACAGGGGCGGACCGGGCCAAAAATGTTGCCGGAAAATGCACCAAAGGTGCGGACCCAGAGAAAATTTAGGATTTTTTAAACTGAATGAACGCTGCTTCCTTGCATATGAGTGACCAGTGGCAGTGCACATAGAGGTCATTTGTGTTGGCATTTTTGTATCATCTGCGTTGCTCATTCTGCAAAGATGGTTTCGACAAGAAAGGGGGAGGGGCGTTTGGAGGGCGGACCACAGTTCGGACTAATGGGGGACCATTTTGATTTTTCGCACTGAAAGAATGCCGTTTCCTTGCATCCGAGCGATCAATGGCAGACTGGAGTGCTGGTATATCGAAATGCCCTTCTTGTGTGGCAGTCCACAGAGAGTGCATTTCGAAATGCAGCCAGTCTACTCAATCAGATCCATTTCGCCCTTTGGTCAATTTCACGAAATTAAATGTACGAAGAGGTGTTGGTCTGCATTAATTTTGGGGGCCACAGGGGGACCCCTTATAAGGGGTCCACCAGGAAATTTCCCGGTGAACCATAAAGCCAGTCCGCCTGTGGTAAACAAGTTTTGCTTTACTGGTAAAATAGGCACCGGCAACAACGACTGGAATGGAAGTCCTCTATTTATTAAAGAGAGGAGCGTAGGAATAAAGGATTGGCTGAACTTGATTTTGTACCGGTGTTGCGGGAATGATACAAACACAAAAGGCGACCAAACAATAAAAAAAGGAAATAAATAAATGGACAATTGTGTGTGTGGTCCTGATAAAATCCTGCAGACTGACATTCCCTAACCCATTACCTAACACTTGCAAACAAAATTATTGAATAACTAAATATTTTCATTTTTTTGCATAAAAAAACAGAGCTTACAACCACAAATTGGAACGAGCTCGTCACGATCATTCCAGTGAAGGTCATAAGTTTGTGTTTGAGGCAAAAACGCCGTAAACGCAGTGATATTCTAAAAAATTCTAATTTTTTAAAAAACTTTTGTCCTTAAAACATAGCTTATGACCCCTCAATAGAACGAGCTTGTCTCGCTTCTTCCAGTGCATGACCCTAAGTAATGTGTTTGTCTCAAAAACATAGCTTATGATCCCTCATTGGAACGAGCTCGTCTCGCTTGTTCCACTGAGTGGTCCAAAAACACTTGTGTGTGTGGTCCTGATAAAATCCTGCAGACTGACATTCCCTAACCCTTTACCTAGCACTTGCAAACAAAATTCTTGAATAACTAAATATTTTCATTTTTTTGCATCAAAAAATAGCTTACTAACATAGCTTACGGCCACTCATTGGAACGAGCCCAACGAGATCGTTCCATTGAGGGGTCATAAGCTATATTTTGGAGACCAAAATATCAAAAATAATTAAAATTGAATGGTAATTATTGTGAATAGCATTGGCCGGTTTTGACGGTACGTTGGTTAAAGGGTTAACTATACTTCAGGGTGTGGTTTCTAACCCAACCATGTTGCCTTCAAGTTTGTCGTTTTGAGGCGAACAGTCGCCCACTGTAGACCACGTGGTATGAAATTAAAAGAGGAGACAAATGCTCACATATAAAATAATGATAAAATTGGGGATTCTAAATCCGTGTTTGTACTAAAAATTAGGGTTTAATTTCGTGAACGGGAATTTTCTGATTCTCGTTTTTGAAAGTCAGTCACGATACCTGGAATTTGCGGTTGGTGTTTATGAATACCTGTTCCGATACCCGGAAGATTCATATGACAGGACCGGGAATCAAAGGTTGCGTTCCGCAACGATTGATTCCCGATTCTAGTCTATGAATTTCCCGGGCATTAGCACCCATTTTCAGAACCAGTAACCGGGAAATTCCCGATCGCGAGATTAAACTATAGCGCCAAGGGCGAAGCTGGTCTCGGAAGAAATTGATATTCGTCGTAATCTCATAATATAATAGGCAATCATTGATACCGTGGTCTATGAATTTCCGGGGTATTTGTGATTGACTTCCAGAACCTGGAGCCGCAGAGCTGTGAAATTAACGTCCTCGGTATTAAACCTTCCTGGAAATCTAATGGAAGGACACCAAATCTCTTTTACCCATTAAGAGTCCAGTTGATTTTCGAGATCTTTTTACTGCACCACACATTTTGAGAATAGCGACCAAAAAGCGATTTTTAACGACGTCTTGCTACATCCTGAGAGCACTGCCAAAGTATTTTGACAATTTCACACGGGACCTTTACTTGACCTAGTACTAAAGCAGCTACAGTACGTGGAGAGTGTATTGTAACTAAATCACCCACGGAGTGAAGTTATCACCCAAAGTATCACTTTCAAAGTCTGTACATATGGACAAAAACACAAGTAATGTTTCAGCCAATGGACCTCCGGGTTTAACCCGGAGGTCCATTGGCTGAAACTTTGCTTGTGATGGTTATGCTTTGCAATAAATTTTCAATCATTGCTCGGGTGGAATATCCACTCTGTGGGTGATTTAATGATAATACACTCTCCACGTACTGTATACTGAGACGACAAATTTGGTCAAAGCCATAATAACTTCCATTGGATTGTGTTAAAGAAAAGCCGGTGGAGCACAGCGAAATGACTGTAAAACTACAGGAACATTCGCCTTCCAAAAATGTTTACAAAAGGGAGTTAGCCACTTTCCTGGACAGACATGGTACCTCATTATGTAACGCATCCACTCAGACGTTAAGAACTGGAAAATGTGTGAATACGTCACATTATCATCAATTAAAACTCCAGATAAAGGTGACAAAATGCATTTTGTTTTGACAAAAACGAATTGGAGAAAGTGGAGATAGCAAGTATCACATTTGCATCAGTTTCTGTATGATGTGATTCGCCTATCGCGAGCCTCATTGTACATCAAGCGTAAGTATTGACTCGAGAAACAGAAATTACTGCGACCAGAACAGCCGAGTAGGTGTGAAAATGGTGAAAGCGCCATTCAGGATTAAGATTAAATTTTTCAAGAAACCGGAAATAACTTCTATGCATAGTATTAAATGTGTTCTAAAAAGGACGCAGCAATGGGTATTTTTTACCCTTCCCACTTTTTTGAGAGAAGAAATACACGTGTGAACTCCAGAAATGCAATGGGGTCATAAAATGCAATTTCAAGCAATTCTGAAAGCTACAGGCAATGAGACCTGTGTGGCCCCAGTGAACTGGACCCAAATTATTAACTTCCACAGAGTTTTGACTTAATTGGTATTTGTTCGTGGTCCATATCATGCTTGAGGTATGAGTGCGACAAACTCTCAAATTTGCCCCCCCCCCCCCCATCCTCCGCCAAATGTTTTGGAATACAAACATGTATGAACTGGGACAAAGCATTAGGAGATCAAAAATGTGATTTCCAGCAATTCTGAAAAATGCACTCAATGACCCATTGGTGATCTCATTTACCTTGACCCATATTTCGAATCCCCATCGCGTGTTGACTCTTTTGGCGTTGGTTCCAGGTCCATACGTCATACCATGCCTGAGATATGGGCGTGACCCACTTTAAAAACACCCATACGGACACCCCTCATGCTTAGGAATCTGAGAAACATAAGTGCCCGAGAACCTGAGACTATCTATCAGAATGCCAAAAATCATCGAGGTAGGACAGTTGGTCTTCGAGTATCGTGCGGACGAGGAAATGCATAGAAGACAGAAGACAAAAGAAAAAAATAAAGAAAGAAAATGAAACCATACAAAAACAATGGGAGTGCGGTGGCTCAGTAGTCGACTGTTAGACTTCTGTGATAGAGGACCCGACTTCGACCCCCCGTCCGGGACGACCCGCTTTGTGTCCTTGGGCAAGGCACTTTATCCAGGCTGCCCACATGGGGGCACGATGACGCCGTGTACTAAGGCGTACTGCACGTCGATGGTGCACATGCTTTCAACCGCTGTAACCCTACTTGAGCGGAGCTTGAACATAATTAGAATGTTGAGAAGCTGATAGTTGCTCGTCGATGCCCGGTGGTTCACTCCGGCTTCCCCCACCCGTAAAACTGTCACGTTCACGATTAGCCATTGTGCATAAGTATGTGACCTTAAACACCGATAAATAAATAATAATAAATATAAAAACAATAGCCTGTGTGTTTCACACAGACTAACTATGCAATGAGACTAATGTGCAGACTGAAACATAAATCACTGTACATACTTTTGACACAAATAACCATTGCGTCACAGAAAAATTCAGTGATGATATATTGCAGGCAAGGCCCAGGACTATGTTCAAGCAGGGACATCGCTAAGGGTCTTGAAGGGGGGGGGGGGGGGGGGGGTTGTCCACCTGTAAGTTTCCAATTACGACCCACGTAAGGAAAATTCCGAGTACCACAAAATAATTTCCCACAAATGGATAATTTAATTAGCACCCCCACCTCCTGTCAAAATCTTCAAACTCCAGCTTTTAACCTTTTACGCAACTCACACGATTTCAAGTTTTATTATTCAAATTGTATTTTTTTAAATTTTTCAAACAATTGCTGCAAAATCATTCCATGTAACCTCCCTTTGGAACGGGCTCCACGAGTCTGTTCCAATGAGAAGCCACATAATTTGGTTTTGTTGAAAATTTCTGAAAATATTTTTGTTGAACTGCTGATTTTGTGAATTCCACTGACGGACTGTAAATTATTCAACCGACGCTCTTGGTAATCACAAATTCCATTTAAAAATCGATGTTGGGGGGGGGGGGGGGGGGGGTGGTGGAATTTTCTCTACATTTCGGTCTACATCCTCCATATTTTTACCAAATTCTAAACATGTTTGGAAAAATTCCACTAGCACTCTATCTAAAATTTCCAACTTTTTCCAATTTAGGGTTCCGAATTTCCCGCTATTGTAAACTTGACGAATGACAGGGGGTGGCCGGATTGGTGAGATACCCCCCCCCCCGCCCCGCCTGTCGCAACGTCCCTGGGTTCAAGAGGTTCTTGTTTTTGTTCATTAACAAATCAGAAATATCACGGGATGTAAGCGGACAGTAGGCTGAAACGGAAATTGTGAGCTGTCCGGCAAGACTCACGCAGCTGAAACGTCGAAAATTGAAAAATTACACGCGGGTTACCGGTCACTTTTGTGAGATTGGTTTCATATAGTGGATGCACCTAGAAAAACCAGCCTACACACAATAAGCAGATTAGTTTTCTGTTAAATCTAGAATAAACTGAAGTCCGATTCCGTGTGGATTTGTCTCTAAACGTAGAATTGTTTGATTTGACTCGCGACAATATTTGCGAAAGAGAATGTGATAAATGATCCCGAAATACAAGACCGGTGACGTAATAAATAGAGTTTACTCCCAAAATGCTTAAAATAGTCACTTTCCACTTCATTGGGCCCAACAAACGGAAGTTCTGTAACACTTGAATCGTAAACCTGGCTCATAACTGGGGCCACTGTAGTCTCCCCGGCTGTATGACTAATTACAAAAAAAGACTTTCTAAGTGTACGACCAACTGCATTTGTACTGTCCGACAAACAGCAAACTGTCGTAACAGAACTGAAAAGATGTGTGATGATTTCGTGAATCGTATTTTTTTTTTAATTTACTTTCGGATGGACTTACGATGTCAGTTTGTCAACAGGTCAACTCCCACTCCCAAGTTCAGTATTCAGTATTGAGCATATCCTGAAATTAGGCTACTTTGTGATTCGCGCTAGCAGTACAACCTTTAAATACCATTTTGTTTTCTGATCGCAGTCAGTACGATTTAGGAACAATGTTTTTTGCATACACTCCATTGGCCATGGATGAGTGGAAGTGTAATTTTATTGCATTTCGAAATTTGATGTTAAACTTTCGATTGAAAACAAAGGTTCCGCTCTACAGTTTCGCACTATTGCACTGGGTGAAATTCTAAACATAGGTCATATATTGAAACTCATGCCATGTAAAATAGAGATATATTTTTAGTATCTGATATATGATTACATTAGGTTTTTAGTTGGACAAGAGAATTTGAAGTTTTGGTCCCAGTGTTGGAGTCTGATACATTGGGGTAAATTACCAGATGCATTATGGGAAACAGTGGCTTCGAAAAATTGGCTATTTTTTAAAATGTAATTTTTACACAGGTTTGTTGCCAGACAGGTAACTAAAAAATGAAACGGAAACATATAATTTTTTGTTGGCATTTTTGCTCCAGGGGTAGGTAGGTGGTGATGGTGGGAAAATTCTGCTTTTGAGGCGGCTGGGTGGCGGAAAATGACTGGTTTCGGCATTTTCTCATACAATTTTTCAGGTTGAAGTCTTACCTTTGACAATAAATTATTCCACCCACATTCAGATTGTTTATTTCTACTTAGTCAGATAGTATTAAATGTTTTTGTGGATTTGGGAAATGTAATACATGTTATGGGTTAGATAACTAACTTACAGAATATTTGCATTTGAAGAGCGTGCATGACATGCCATTTTTGGAAATGCCTGGAAAATTTGTGGAGCGGAACCAAATGTCAGATCGAACTGCTTTACGGCATCAGTAGATGTCGTTCACAGTTTAGTTTCGTTCACATTTTCATTCTCAGTCACTGGAAAGTTAAGGCGTGCAAGGAAACATCTTACTGGAACGCTTCTCTTGTTAAATGAGTAAACGTCTCTAACAGATCCCGTATATGGATTTATGCGTTTGGGTCGAAACAGTAAGTTTTATCAAACCTATACCGTCGTTAGTCATATGACCAAGCAGTTGTTAGAACCCTCACGCGCCGGTTTGGTCTTTTTAGTATATAACGTTACCGAAAGGCGGAAAGGGCGGTTCGTTTGGTTTCGTCAAAAGCTGGGACACCCAGGAGGCTGCGCAACCTTGGAAAGGATTTGAGGAAATTCAGAAGTCTACCAACTTTCATATAAAGTTCAGAAGAAAGCGCTTGTAGAGAGGTAATTTTATTTAATTATCTGATGTTAAAAACCTTGGGCATCTTTGATTAGTAAGAAATTAAGGGTTAACTTGCCTTTAACTGAAATACTATTTGGAGCTTATAATGATAGCAATTACAAAGCATTATCAAGGGTAAACAAACTTAGTGTCTTTTCCCTTCATATTAAACTTTGCATTTACTTTTGAAACTTATCAGATAATTTGTGAATGTTAACGCTTTCCGTGAGGTTTCATTGCAAATTTTGTATTTTATAAGTTTGTAATCATTCTGTGGGACAGCTAACTGCATTAAAGTTGCTGAGTGCTATAGTATCATTGTTTGAGTTGATAAATTATCTGGTAAAAGAACATTTACTCAAAAATCCCCTTATTCCCTTGATAGACCCATAGACTGCCATGTCCACAGTAATGTTGGGTTGCATGTAATACGGAGTAAGAATTAGCTCATTCCAACACACGGTCAACTTGTCAATAAATTTGAAATTCTGTGAACGGTCATAAATTCCATTAGCAGTACATTTAATGAGCATTAGCTCATTCCAACTGAGGATAAACTGGTTAGTTCATTTAAAATTTTGTGAATGGTTATAAACTCCATAAGCAGTACATTTTAATGTGAATTAGAATATTCCAACACAGGATCAACTTATCAATTGATTTGATATTCTGTGAATGGTCATAAATTCCATTAGCAACACATTTTAATGAGAATTAGCTCATTTCAACACAGGGTCAACTTGTCAATTGATTTGAAATTCTGTGGTCATAAATTCCATTAGCAGTACATTTTACCGAGAATTAGCTCATTCCAACACTGGGTCAACTTGTCAATTTATTTGAAATACTGTGAATGGTCATAAATTCCATTAGCAGTACCATTAATGAGTATTAGCTCATTCCAACAGAGGGTAAACTGATTAGTTCATTTAAAAATCCGTGAATGGTTATACATTCCATTAGCAGTATATTTTATCTCATTCCAACAGAGAGTAAAATGTTCATTTGGTTTCCGTGGTATAATTATTATACCAATCGCAGGGTGGTTGGTGTGAAGACATACTATCAGTGAAATCCTGTGAATTGTATACATTTCATTATCAGTATAGATTTTAGCTACAAACAGCTCATTCCAACACAGGGTAAATTGGTTAATTGATTTAATTCTGTGAATGGTTATAAATTCCATCAGCAGTTTGTATTTTAATGAGCATTACCTCATTCCAACAAAGGGTAAACTGGTCAATTAATTGGAAATTCTGTTTGTTAGTGATTTCACTGAGAAGTTTTTATAAGGAAATAATTTGAGTGTTGTGCAAAGTTGATTTTGTGAAGTTTCAATTGCTTCCACACCAGTGTGTATAAATAATATAGTTTTGTAATTTTGGAAAGAGTCAGTGTCTGTTGAGGATAGGATTTGAAGTTATTGTTATGCATTGGTAGTACGAATACACAATTAAAGTAAATTGTTTTAGGTCTAATTACTTGTGCATATAGCAAAGGTTATAGGTACTTGGTATTGTCCTGTGTGGATAACACAAGTACTTATTTCCAAATGCAACAAAATACTGCATTTTGATTGGCTGAGAAGTACGGTGTATTTTTTTTTTACACCTTGGTTAACCACGGTGCAAAAACAAGAATACACAACAGCAGGGTATATGGCTAAAAAAGTACCCATTTTTAATTATTAACTCATACCTTCTGCTCGGTTATGTTAGAACAAAAATAAAAATTCAGGAAATTTAATATTTACGTGTAATAAAATATTACAGATATGGATGTCATTGGAACTGGCTCATTGAGCCAGTTCCAATGACATCCATATTTGTCTGTTTTTTTTAAGAAATGTACAAAGTACAAATTTTCTGTCAGTTTTTCACACAATTTAGGTTAAAGTATTTAGTACATCAAAATTATTGGAAATAAATCCGCTATCCTTGTATTTTCCAGGGTGTATGGGAATTTACACCGGTCTGGGAACTCATACACCCTTCGGCTTTGCCTCAGGGTGTATGAGTTCCCAAACCGGTGTAAATTCCCATACACCCTGGAAAACACAAGGATAACTAATAATATTCAAGTTAAAGTTTGAGGTTATTGTTTAGTGTGGGTAGCATAAGATAACAGGTGTAAATCTTCAAATAGTTCATTGGTTAGTGTTAAGCCGAAACTACACAGGCTAGTGTTAAGCCGTTAGCGCAGAGGTTAGTGTTGAGCCGTTAGCACATGAGATTGATGTTGCGTTAATGCAGAAATAATTGACTTGCTAGATTGGACATATTTGTTTTGTGTTGCTGTTGTAGAGTGCTGGCAAGAGACAATCACAAGCACACTTGTTGATAGCTGCACATTTCCAAGTTAAGATTTAGAACTTAGAGTGGGTTCCATTTGTTTTATTGTTGTGGTGTTCTGGCAAGAGCCAAGCACAAGCATACTTTGACTTAATATCCATTGGGTGGTGGACACAGATTACAGTGCTGCTCATTTTCATTTCAAACCACTTGTCCGAGAGAATTCCAGTGAAGAATATTAGGGGAGATAACTCTTCCTAATACCTCATACTTGCAATCTGGATCAGATAACAGAATTTAATAGGAGTTGTACTACGTTTCGTGTATAAATGTTTCTTGGGTGAATATTTCTATTTAATAAATTGTTAATTGGTAATTGGATTTCCTTCTAGCCAATTTCTGTCTTGTGTTGCCCTTCAATAAGTTGTTGTTGGTATTTTCCTCACAAGTGTGAGGTGATGTCATCCTGACAATTCTATTTCTCCCTCACTATTTTTCCCTGTTCTACTGTTTCAGCAGTGATGCTCTGAGAAATTGTGAGGAGGAAATAGTGGCATTCAGTTGCCCGCATTGTCTCTGATTGCATAGAGTTGGGGGGGGGGATCACCCAGTCCCTTCCTCGTGCCTAGGGAGAGGCGTTACAAATGCCTTGGAATAATATACATGAACGCCCTACTGCCCCCCCGTAAAAAGTCTTGTTACCTACGACACAAGTCGTACCAGACCAGTTGTAATCAAAATTGGACAACTCCTACCCATTTTCGTATGGATAACTCGTACCCAAGTTTGGATAATTCGCATCCACGTTCTGACAAATCGAACACATTCAAAGAGAAATGGATACAAGTTGTCCACCTGTGGGTACAAGTTATCCAGCATTCGCTATTTGGGCACTAGTTGTCCAGACAAAAACGGGAACGAGTTTTTAAACTGAATCAAAGTGGAATGGTTACCTTTACTGTCAATGGCAACGCGGCATATTATGCCTCCCCCCTCCACACACACTCCATTCACTGTTCTACAAACTCACCTATTGACCCAACTCAGTGTACATGTCCCACCGTATCGCACAAAATAACTCACCTCAGTCCCCTTTTTTGCTCACCTGACGGAAAGTCGGGGGAGCTTAAATGATCACTTTCTATCCGTCGTCCGTCCGTTGTGAACTTTACATTATCGACTTCTCCTCACAAACCACTGGGCCAAATTAAACCAAATTTGATAGGCATGTTCCCTATCATATGTCAATCCAAGTCTTTTTAAAATAAAATTGTCGTGCTCCATAGGAAGGGGTGGGGGAAATGCTCCAAAATTTAAAAAAATCTTTCATAAACCGGTGAGTGCATTGGTACGATCACTTGATATTTGGTTTGGAGGTCCCTTTTGAACTTCGTGGAACATTTGCCTTTGTAATAGGTGGGGCAAGAGTTTTGGCCCTGCCCCAAATTTGTATCTTCTGAGCTCATGGTCCACTTTGAACCAAATTTAGGATGTGGTATTATTGATTCATAAAAACTTAATTCACGCAAAAAATTCCCCGTGTTCCCGTGGGAACCCCAGAAACTAGAATAGATATATATCAAAATGCCCATATTTCCCGAACCAGACCGAACAGAGAGCTGTTATTTGGCATGAAACATCCTTAGGACCATTAGAATGAAATGGGGAAAATGCCATCGGTTGTGTCAGGCTGTTCTGTAGGGCGGGGTATTTGGGGGAGGGGGGAGTGGCATCGAAAAATTCCGAGTTGGCATATTTGCAAAAATTAAAAAAAATTCTTCCCCAGAACCGCTGATCAGAATCTTGGTATACAGCAGCCATAGGGTGGGGGAAGGTAATATACAATTGTGTTCATATTAAGCCCCTCGGTTCATATTTGGGCTCAATACAGGAGCCCGAATCTTAACTTAAGGCAGTATGGGGAATGAGCTTTAAAAATGTTCTTCTCCGGAACCACTCGTCAAAATCTTTTAATATTTGGTACATTACGCGGGTCGGATTCAAGTGGTCCAAATCAAGTCCCTGAGTTAATATTTGAGCTCCCTACGAGGGTTCGAATTTTAACTTAGTGCAATATGGGGGATAATCTTTAAAAATCTTCTTCTTCAGATCTACAAGTCGGAATCTTTTGATATTTGGTATACAACATCTCTTGCGCGGGGGGGGGGGGGGGGGGGGAGGGGGGGGGAGGGTCAATATTTGGGCTCTATGAGCCAAAATTTTAACTTAGTTCAATGTGAGAAAATTTCTTGGATTTGGCATATAGATTGTCAACAATTCGATTAGCACACCCCGTAGGCTACATATCTCACCCAATTTACAAACTAATATTTGGGTGTGGTAGGAAGACAGCTTCATGGTTTTGCCATTACCCTGCAGTATCATGCTTCCTGTCTCACTATTTCATGTTGTACAATCATGTATTATACTGCAAATAAATCACTCATTCATTCATTTATTCATTCATTCACTTGTTTCAAATTCCATATGTAGTTTTGATGTGATGCCTGCACGGGCGCTATTTTTTTGTCAATAGGACAGGAATAAGCTTGGCACACAATTTGTGTAAGACCATGAAAAATAATTTTAAAGCAAAATTAAAATCACTCACTGACCCATTTTCTACCCCTTCCTGATCCAGGGTGGGGAAGGGGTGATGCGGCCCGGTGGGCTTATTTTAACAAGTGTCTTTTCCACCCACAAACGCTTTGGACTATATTTGATCACAATCCTCATAAATCCATTCATGATAAATCGATCAAAAGTTAACTGTTCTCCAAATCTCTCTCTCACCCTGTCTGTCTCTAATCTCCATCCGCACCCCTATCTCTCTGTTTCTCTTTATCTCTGCATATCTTATCTCCAATATCTTCTCCTCTCGTTCTCAATGAACCATTGTGTTCCTACTACATACCTACGTTTTATCCAAAACCAAGAATCCAAATAATTAATGCTCAAATATAAATCATCTTTTATTAACACCGTAGTCGTAAACCAGGTTTTATATTTCGTTCACCTTAGTGAGAATCCAAATGAGAATTCTGCGACAAAACACGTGATTAAATAAAATAAGTCCTGTGTTTCCCGGGGTTGTTGATAATTTTCCAAGATTCCAGTGGAATTGTTGATGAAATATGTATTACTAGTGTTTAAGAAGTTAATAACTTAATTTCCACCGGGGGGGGGGGGGGGGGCATGACTAACCCGCAAAGGGGAGAAACACTGCAACATATACCGGCACTTTTACAGTGATATTGGTACAATTAGGCGGACAGGTACCTTGTAGTTAGTCCTACAGTCAGGGAGATTACAGTGGCCAAAAATATAAGCCCGGTTTACATTTCATCTGTTACAGGATTTGCGTATGAAGAGCCCAATGAAGTGGAAAGTTACTCTTTTAAATATTTTGAGAGTCAAATGTATTTAAAACGCTACTGGTCTTGTGTTATGGTATCATTTATCACATTCTCGTATGCAGAAATACAAATATTGTCGTGAGTCAAGTCAACAAATTCTATGTTTAGAGACTAATCCATTCAGAATCGGACTTCAGTTTGTTCTAGAAATAACAGCTAACTATTCTACTTACTGTGTGTAGACTGGTTTTTCTAGGTACATCCACTAAATGAACACAATCTCACAAAAATGACCGGGAACCCGCGTGTAATTTTTCAATTTTCAAGGTTTCAGCTAGGTGAGTCTCGCCGAACAGCCCACAATTTCCGTTTCAGCCGACTGTCCGCTTATACCCTGTGAAAAGGAGCAAAAACGTTGTGTCGAAATTGCAAATGAGAAGAAAAATCGTTTTTTATTACTTTATCGCAACCCTCGAAACAATTTCATCAGATCTTGTATGTAAAGACCTTAAACTACAAAACTACAAAATGCGTTCTTGGGTGCGAAAGCTCTTTCCGTCAAAGGAAAACGGTGGCTCATTGGTTAGAACAGTGGACTTTAAACGGAAAGGAGATAGGTTCGACCCTGACCCACCCTATCTGGGATATGTACTTGCTGTGTACAAAGGCCGGAAGGCGCACTGCACATCGATGGTGTAGGTCCCTGCGAATCTTAAATGTCGAGTCGAATCGAATCTCGAATCGAAGCAGACATCAGATTTCGAATCGAATAAAATCTTGATTCGAATCTCACCGCTTATCAAGTTGTGGATTTTGCACCTTCTTACAGCCGTAAGTATTGTCAGACTACAATCAAATATGCGATACTAAATGGCTATTCGTGCAAATCAAGCAGAAATCAGAATATTCCAGAACGGAATCAATGTAATTACGGATGCGGAACCGACTTGAATCTCCTTCTATTATCAGGTCTCCTTACAGGAGACCTGATGATAGAAAAAGTGTTCAAGAGTTGGCATTTTGTAGGATTTTGAGAACATTTTGACGATTTGAAAATTATCGAATCGGAGCGCTTGAAATCGAATTAAATCGAATCATGCGAACTATTTCGAATCGAATTTCATCCGCTGCTATCTCTTTTTTGTGTCGGGTAAGTGAGTTGAAGAGTCTGACAGTTACTCCCCGTTGTTTGCTCGGTGGTTCTCTCGCGGTATGAAAGATGAATCTCTGTGTTTCTTGGGATTTGCACTTGATTGGAAAAAATAAGGGTGGTTCAAACTTGAGGAGGGGAGGGAAAGGGGCAACTGGTATTGAGAATTTTCGAATTGTGACCCAAACTATTCTCAACATTAACTGTATTTTACATTTTTTTGCAGAACGAAGGATGGTCCATTTTATATGGAATTCAAAATTGATGACTTTGGAATTTCTCACAGTCACATTCTGTGGCCAATCTTCCTGCAAGGTCAGGACATGGTTAACTCCTGTGGAAGGCAGATTTGTAGCGCAGAATATTTGAAAACAGGCATGACATTGGAGGACTTATGTCGAAGACCTCGGAAGTGACGTTATGTCGCGGTGGATTGTGGGTGTCACATTGGTTGGTATGATAGCCCGCTAAAGCGGTCATGTTATTACGGCACTGAAATGGTGATGCGTGGTATTAGTGCGTATGCGCTGAGCAGTGCGCATGCTGTTAGGTCAAATGTTTTCGTCATCCGTTTTGTTTAGTGGAGGGCGCCATCTTTGTTTCTATGGCAACACGTGGTTATTATATCCTTGGGTGGCTAGGATGAAGTGGGCGTGTTTTCGGAGGGAATGTTCGATTGCATTGTATTATAGGAAACGCGGTTTTTGAATTCTCCGAATTTTAAGGTGTTATAAAAGTTATGAAAGGTTTGCTTGAAAATAGGTGATGCAGTGACTGATAGGCTGCTCCTGGGTCGTTTCGCCCCAATTCCCGTTCGCCCCTCGAGTCGTTTCGCCCCAATCCTCTTTCGCCCCGGGTCATTTCGTCCCACAAACGGAGGTGGGTGGTTTTTGCCCCAAATTTTATTTTGGTAATGCAATGTAGTTGTTTCCTTTAGTACCTTAGTACTTTCCCCCCTTAGTTTTATCGAAGTAAACAATTGCCATTAAAATTTTCAAAATTGTTACTAAATTGAAAAATTTCACCCCATCCGCATTGACGGATACGTGAAATCAGACAAATAGAGAGGATTTTGTGGTATGTCAATGAAGTATGGATTAAATAAAAACAGGACTAGAAGTGTTAATATATGTTTTATTCCTGTTTTACTGATGTATTTGTTTATATTTTTACAATTTAGTATTCAGAAGCATAACATTTGAGCATAATTTGTAGATTTATATAACACCCGTAACAATGCATTACAATTCTCAATCGGCCTGTGCCGTTTCTCTTCTGTAGGTCTTTTACTCTTTCCTCCGGACACCTCTCCATATGTGTGTTTCCGCAAAGTTTGAGTCGTCATGCTACCAATAAGAATTTTTTTTTTCCTTTTGTAATAATACCAATACATTCATCCAATGCAACAGACAGTGGATTTTAATTTTCTGCTGTTAAATTGTTTTCAAGATGGTGTGTTGTGTACTTATTACTTATTTGCATTATAATGTTAATTGATTGTGGAAAAGTACTTTAAAACCATTAAAACAATTTAATAAAATCGTTGCCGTTTTGCCCCTCATACCCGAGTCATTTAGCCCAAATATAGGGGGCAAAACGACCCATGGCGGAACGACCCGGTGCGAAGGGCAGTTGGGGCAAAACGACCCGATACCGTTAGGTTACTTTTTCGGCCAGTCAAAAATTAAAACAAAGTACTTTGTGGTGTCCATCCTTATTTAAGAGCAATGGTTTGTAGTTTTGTAAACCAAAAAAATGGAACACTTATAACCTTTTTAGATTTTAAGGCCATCGAAAATAACATATCATTGTTTTTCAGGATCATGAGGAAGATTTGATCTGGGGAAAACTCGGCCCAGGTAGATTCATTCCAAAGAAAAGCAATATAATTATACATATATCTGTGAGATATTTTAGATACGCTACAATATTTTTTTTTTTACTTCTAAAATAATAATATACATTGTATAATTATCTCTGCAGTAATCCACGTTCCAAGGGGGCACGGCAGCTCAGTACGTAGAGGCGCAAGCTGTGAGGTCCTCAGTTCGAATCCCACCTGTGGCAACCGCGTTGTGTCCTTTGGGCAAGACACTGCACCCCATTGCCCATGTAAGAGCACGGTGGCATTGTGTGCTGAGGCGTACTGTACGTTGATGGTGCACTTGTCTTCAACCAATGCTTATCCTGTTTGTGTGGAGTTAGTGTGTTGGGAGCCTGGCAGTTGCTCGGTGGTTCTCAGCGGGTACCCCAACTTCCTCCAGCCGCAAAACTAACCGACACGAAGTGACCCTGACTGTCAAAAGTGCCGTTAAACCTCCAATGAATAAATAAATAAATGTTCGATATGTTCTATAATGTACTGTCATCAGTGAGAATTACATCCAAACTGTCCCCCACCAATTTGACCCAAACCGGCTGCTAATTTCACACAAATCGTCCTATGGCAATTTGACCCAAACCACCCCCCAGAAAATGGTCCTACTAAACACCAAGGTATACCGAGAGATACCGAGGTGAAAGGAAAAAAGTAAATAACGGTTGTTTGAACGGTTTAAATATGTATGCAGACATTTAAACCATTCCATCGAAGCAATATATGTGATATAACTGTTGATTTATTCGAGTAAATGCAAGATATGTAGATGGAGTTGTTACCAAAAACTACTCCTTGGTATATAGTAGGTAGCTTGGTAATTAACAAGCTACGTCTGTGCATGGATGAAGCGCTTAAGCGCTAACTGGGTATCACAAAACAGATCACTGAAATATTTGATAAAAATAAAACTCCAATCAGATTTTATTCGGGCCTTGGGCCGGATAAATTTTTCAGTTCCGGCAGCTCTAAAGTTTGTTTTTTTAATTTTAATTTATTTTTGTTTGTTTTGTTTATTGTTTTCCACTGTTGGCTTTATGTTGGCATTAGGTTTTTGTGGCGTACTGTGATAAGTGTCGCTCGGCGGTGCCCGATACACCCAAAGCTGCAGCTTGTATTTAGTATATGTACAGTACATGGGGCGCGGATTGTAACAATATCGCCTGTGGAGTGGAGTTATCACCCAAAGTATCACTTTCAAATTCTGTACATATGGACAAAAAACACAAGCAATGTTTCAGCCAATGGAGTTTAACCCAGAGCTCCGTTTGCTGGAGCTTAAAGGGACGTCTAACGTGAATTTGGTCAAATTTCAGGTCATTTTCTCCAAAGTCCAGAGAAGGTCGGAAAGGAATAACCCCAATAAATTATATATCAATTTGTTTGGAATGAAACATAGATTTTGTGGAAACTAATATTTGCCATGGAACCATTACCATGTGGCAAAAAGCACTGCCTGAAAGTCTGCTATGGCATAAGTAAGAGATCAGATTTTATACAATAAAATACCTTAAATTTATTGAACAGTTAAATTCTGCAATCCTTCTAGTACAGACTAGGAGAAATCTTTTTATCATTCTTGCAAGGAACGTACTGCGAGACCAATTGTAATTTTGGATGCCTACATTTCAAAAGGGCTGCCATTTTTCTTGTGTTTGTTTACCTTTTATGAAGTTCACCAAGGGTCGAATCCACACAGTTCAGAAGAACATGTATGGAGTCATGAAAGAGTGCATCAATGAAAAATGAAGAATATCCAATGTAGCTCTTGTGAGTCTGCTGTGGCGATACCCCCCACAATCCTGTGCCATTTTGCATGAGATCTGTATCAAATTGGTAAAAGACGATGAGATTGATAGACCAAAAAAGGTAATCTGCCAAACTTCCTCATTTAGTATTATACGTGTCCATTTCTAGGGTTGCATGAGCAATGACAGCTGCCAAGAGCGTCATTTGAAAGTTCAAGTGTGGCCAAAACAACCAAAAATACTTTCACCAATCGGCTACACTTAGTTAGAAATCCCGGCTTCTAATTCATGATTTGGTATGCTTCATTTGTTTTTGAACTATCGGCCTTCTGTAGATGCTGTTTGGGGAGACTTGACTGTTGTTTTCTCATGAGATGTGAGAACATTAATAATTAATCTGCTTACCAATACTAATTTTATAGGCGGGAAGTTACCGGCCTGTACAATATCGGAATTGTGTTGGTTATTAAATTTATCTGAACACTTATGACACGTTGTGGTCTCATTTCGGTAATTCATGTGCTTTTTTAGCGGATTGTTTTCCATTTCTGTCCAGAGAGTGTCAACACACATAGATTTTCGCAACCTTTTGGTGCTAACAGCGCCTCAAATCGACGTTGATCCGTCTAAAACATAATGCGATTGTGCGAGGGAGATATTTAAACTTACGATGGTACGACATTTCGCAAAATTTGGTGAACAGGAAGAAACCTTTCTGATAATTCTCCTTGACATTGTTCTTCCTTTTTCGTAGCAGACTTCACCAAGCCTTCTTTACGTCACTAATATAGTTCGGCGACAGTAAAATTATTTTTTCGTAAATATACAATTGTGAGGACTGTAATGTATGTTGATGTGAATATTTTTTTGTTTTCAAATATAATTTTTCTACTTTTACGTTTTGATCATCGTCACCAACCAAATAATAGTTGGTCGAATCAGTGGCGTATTAATCCCTTGCTGACACTTGCGTAACATTGTACATTGTACATTTCTGAACTCAACAGCGCTGCTATGGACTGTAGCTCGCAATTATCACATTGTGTGTCGTGAGTTGTACATTACATCGCCTCCCAGATTCAAAAACTGCAGTGAAATGTTTGAAGATTTCAGATCGTGGGAAATCAAATCATTTCCCAACTTTGTCCAAAACCTACGTAATCATAACAAACATGCCACCCGAACAGAATCAAGCTTTTGTGGTAATCCATTTTCCCCTAAGCGTTCTCACCACGTTGGTGATGAAAGGAAATGATAAAAATATGCTTTCTCCGAGTACATGTATGGAGTCTTTTATTTACAACTCAGACATTCGAATTACCGATCTATTCCTCAAAAATTTTTTTGGAAAAAGTGGATAAATTGGAGTTTTGTATACTTTTGTCATTATTTTGGTATATAATATGTCGTTATCCACCGCTTCAATTCGTATTCAAGGCATTGTGGAAATTTTTCAAAAAAATGCCCAAAGTTACGTTGGACGGCCCCTTAACTTGTGCTTGTTATACTTTACAACAAATTTGTAATTATTGCTTGGGTGAAATCTCCACTCTGTGGGTGATTTTATAGTGATAATACACTCTGCACCTGCTGTATATGTACAGTGTACTTTTTAGCCCTTTCGTCTCTGGCAACGGTTCTAATGTAGCCTTGGTGTTTTGTTGACACTTTTTTGTTTTCAAGGTTTTCACCTTCTTTACGTGACCAGTTTTTTTACAGTTGCCGCCGTTTTATGTATAGTCAAATGTCCGTCAGTCGAAGTTTGATTTTTAGAATTGTCGAAAAGTTCAGTCAATATCCTTTTAATCGTCGGTCCCGTTGGTCAGCTGTGAGTACTGACCACGTCTCTTGTCTTACGGTAAGTTTTTTTTTCATCGTTGGCGACTGAAAAATTACCACTTCCGAAAAATACTGTTTCCCATGTCACGATATTGGTCCATAACAATTTTTCTGTCATAACAAAGAAGACAATTGCCGACAGCCATAAAGAGAACTAATTAAGAAGTCACTATGTGATTAACACAGTGTTGCTTACTGAGGTGCAGTCGCTGTAAATACTAATTACCAAGCAACATACCAAATGCCAAGTGGAAGATTTTTCAACGCACCTTATTACTTTAGCACCCATAATTATCAAATATGGCATTAAACCCATGCAAATACTGTTTAAATCTATTTACGTAATCAAACTACACCCTGAGTGGGGGAGCTGAGAGGTTCTCGGTTCAAATCCCACCTGCAGCATCAGCGTTGTGTCCTTGGGCAAGACACTTCACCCCCATTGCCCAGGTAGGGGCACTGTGTACCGAGGCGTACTGCATGTCACTGGTGCAAATGTCCTCAAGCAATATTAACCCTACTTGTGTAAAGTTAGTATGTTGGGGAGCTGACAGTTGCTCTCTGTTGCTCGGTAGTTCTCTCCAGGTACTCCGGCTTCTTCCACCTTTAAAACTATCCGACACAATGTGACCCTGGCTGTCAAAAGTGTCTTTAAAACCCAATAAATAAATAAATAAATTGACAGAGCTCATGGAGCTCTGTCAACAAGATATAATAGAATAAATGCTAAGTTTATTTCTAGAATACAGGAAAGTGACACAATCCCTGTTAACTGAATACTCCTGTTAACTGACTAATTGTTACTGGCATAAAGGCTATTCAATTAACAGGGTTCCACCCGTAAAACTGTCGTGGTCATGATTAGCCGTTGTGCAGAAACATGTGACCCTAAACACCAATAAATAAGTAATAAATAGAACACACAACCCCACACCCGTTTCATCCTGCTTTCATTCACCTTGGTATCCCTCATTTTACCTCGGTGTTTAATATGCCAGCCAAAAAAGGAGTGATTTTCTTTTCTAAAATAGCAAAACAGGAAACAGAAATTTTCAACAGGTATAGTAACAAAATAATTTTCAGGAAGAACAGAATTTGGTCAATATTTGGTGTGTAAGTCTTTTAACAGTGTCTTGAAGGGGATGGAAAACTGGTATGGTACGGCCACACTGAGTCGAGTTATGGTACTCAATTAGTTAATTTTTGCCTGTTTTCAGCTTATCAGCTCTGTAACTTGAAGAAATATCAATGGATTTGATTTTCTTATGATGACAAGCCTAACAGGTACGAAAAACTCTACCTCCGCATCAGCGATGTGTAATCCTTGTTTTTTTTATAACTGGAACAATTTCAATCCCAGCTTGCAGATGTTCAGCATTCTGTTTTATCACGATTACATCTTGTTGTGTGAGGATTTTGGTTGAGATCGTGCCAAAACTTAACATTTTACCCCTTCCTGCACAATCTAAGACAAACATTGCAATAATTTGAGTTATTAATACCATAGAGGGAGTGGGGTGTGGTGAAATACAGTATGGAAATATGTACATCATTGCTACGATGGGCGGATTCAAGTATGTTCAAATCAATTCCATCATTTAAAATTTGGGGCTCGAATTTAAACTTAGTGCAATATGGGGAATAATCTTTAAAAATCTTCTTTAGATCCACCAGTCAGCATCTCTTGATATTTGGTATACAACATCTCTAGGGGGACAAGCGGGGCAGATTCAAGTTTGTTGAAACTGAGTTCCTGGGTTAATATTTAGGCTCTCTATGGGAGTCCGTATTTCAACTTTTATGTTGTGCAATATGAGGAAATTTCTTTAAAAATTCTTTTCTTCAGATCCACCAGTCAGAATCTTCAGATCCACCAATCAGAATTTTTTCATATTTGGTATGTAAAATCTCTAGGAGGATCAAATTCAAGTTTGTTCAGTTTGAGTCACTGGATTCAAATTTGGGCTTTGGACAGGGGAGTGAGCAGGTTAGGTTCAAGTTTGTTCAAATCAATTTCTTGGTGTTTTTCCATAAAATTTGCCTTTCAAACTACAGTGACACAACAACCCTTGGAAGTTTGGAAGTGCTTGTCTACAGCTGGTAGAACTGGAAGCATTTGGGGGCATGGTGGCTCTGGAGGTAGAGATGCAGACTGCAAGCCGGAAAGTCCTCTGTTCGAATCCCACCTGTGGCAACCGCGTTGTGTCCTTGGGCAAGACACTTAACCCCATTTGCCCACACGGTGGAGTTGTGTACTGAGGAGTACTGTACGTCAATGGTGCACTTGTCTTCAACCAATGCTAATCCCGCCTGTGTGGAGTTGATATGTTTGGGAGTCTGGCAGTTGCTCGCCGTTGTTCGGTAGTTTTCTCCGGGTACTCCGCCCTTCTCCACCTGTAAAAAACTGTTCGACACGAGGTGACCCTGGCGGCTGCGATTGTGTTGTTAAAACCCCAATAAATAAATAAATTGGAAGCAGTCAAGAAGATCTATCTTAATAATTGTCTGACATGAACACCAGATTTATGAATAATTTCATGACTTCATTCCTCTGTAGCACTGATGAGCCATAACTAACTGAATATGACCCAAATTACTTCTTTAAACCACTGTCAGGTGAGCGATTAAGGCCTCTTGGGGCCTCTTGTTATCTCTTATCAGCTCCCCTAACTGAAAGTCAGGGTGAGGTATTGTGATCATTTTTTGTCCGTTGTCTGTCGTTGTGTTTGGGTTTTCTCCAAAACCAGTGGACTAATTCAAGTGAAAGTTTGTGTAATTGATGGTCTCGAAGGGGCATTGCGTTTTTGTTCAAACCAATGTTTTGCCCTGATGGAGATGGGAAGGGTGAAAATGCGCCAATTTAAAAAAAAAAAATCTTCTCATAAACCAGAAGGTACAATGACTAGATATTTGGTATGGATCTTCCTTTTGAGGTGTGTAGAGTCAAGTTTGTTCAAACAAAGTCGTGGAGCAATAGTTGCCTTTGTAATGGGAGGGGCAAGATTTTTGGACCCGCCCAAAAGTTCTATTTTCTGATCTGATGGTCCGATTTGAACCAAATTTGGTATGTGGTATTATTGAGTAATAAATATTTGACTCATGCAAAAAATAACTTCCTGTATCCCCGTGGCAACCCCAGGAGCTAAAGATATAAATAGTTCCAAACACCCATATTTCCCAAACCTGAGATGGAGCAGAGAACTGTTATTTGGTATGGAGCATCCTTAGGACCAGTAGAATGGAATAGTAACAAAAATTGCCATCGATTGTGTCAGGGTGTTCTGTAGGAGGCATCGTCAGCATATTTGCAAAAATTAAAAAAAACAAATTCACCACAACCATTGATCAGAATCTTTTAATGTTTGGTATACAGCATCCATATAAGGGGAGGGCGGGGGTGCATTTCTATACAGTGGAGTTCTGTTAATTGATTAGCCTTTATGCCAGTGAAAATGATTCAGTTAACAGGAGTATTTAGTTAACAGGCATTGTGTCACTTTCCTGTATTCTAGAAATAAACTTAGCATTTATTCTATTATATCTTGTTTGACCGAGCTCCATGAGCACTGTCAATTTATTGGGTTTTAACGACTCTTTTGACAGCCAGGGTCACCTTGTGTCGGAAGTTTTATAGATGGAAGAAGCCGGAGTACTCGGAGAGAACCACCGAGGAACGGCGAGCAACTCTCCGGCTCCCCAACATACTATATTCACACAAGCAGGATTACATTGGTTGAATACAAGTGCACCATCGACGTACAGTACGCCTTAGTACACACTGCCACCATGTCCCCACGTGGTCAATGGAGATGATGTGTCTTGCCCAAGGACACAACGCGGTTGCCGCGTGTGGTATTCGTACCTAGGACCTCTCGGCTTGCAGCCCGCGCCTCTACCAACTGAGCCACAGTGCCCCCTATAGGCTCCGTCAAAAAAGATATAATAGATTAAATGCCTATATTAGATGTATTTGAAGCCAAATAGGTCCATAAACAAGGGGAAGTTGGTGATTGTCAGGGTAAATTCTCGATATATTGCAAGATTGTTTGTTCAATTAACAGGAGTTTACTCCATAATCTATATTCAATTAACAGGTCAATTTTTTACTGAAGGTATGGTAAATGATTTTGTGTTTGAAAATTATATTAAATTAACTGGTAGAGTGCTAAATTATTTTTTGGTCATCAACACTGATTAACTTGTTTTTCCCTCGTCACAATTCGTGGGGGAGTGCCATAGGCATAACTTATTATAAGGCAAATCAAGACAGACTAAATAAGTTCACTTCTGAGATAATATGAAGCACATACACAGAATATGAAGCCCTTAAATTGTGGTACCGGTGTGACAGGAATGATAGTCCGTAGGAAAATTAGTCCCTCTGGACTATTATTCCGCGGAATTATAGTCCTAGGTCTAACATTTCTAGGAACAGTAGTCCGCCGGACTACTATTCCTAGAAATGTTAGACCTAGGACTATAATTCCGCGGAATAATAGTCCAGAGGGACTAACGTTCCTACGGACTATCATTCCTGTCACACCGGCACAGGCGGCACTTCAGAATAAAGCCAAATATGGGCTTCCAGCACTCTTCCAGTTGAGAGATATCCACTTAAGTGGGTTCCACTGTACTAGAAAGAAATCATCTGGAATGAACAAAAGAGTTATAAATAATTAAATAACTTCATTCCTCTGTAGTGCTAAGTAAATTTTCCTTTAAACAACTATGGGCCCTTGTTTGTTGCATGTCCCCTTGTTTTGGGGTTAGAAAAGTTGTAGTTGTCTGAAGGGCTACAATTGACCAAGATATTTGAATGAAAAAATTAAAGTGATGCAATTACATTTTTTTTCGCATGAACGTTATAATGGTCACCTATGGGAAAATATTTAGTACTGCGAAACCTTTAGGGAATACATTTTCCGGCTTCCAAACCTGATTTATTATTTTTAGAGATTATTTCACATTTAAATGTTCATTGGGGATCACAAACCTTACAATGTTGTTTTATTGTTTTGAAAAGTTATATGTTTGTCACAGTCAGCAATGAAAGCAATATATTGCCAAAAATAAGGCTGTGGATGCAAGTGAATTCACATCTTGAGTAAGTGTCAGCGTTAGGGGCACACTATAACCTCCGGAAAATGCCAAATAACAGCCAATTTTACCATATTTATTAACATATTTATTTAAACCATGATTTACCCTCATGACATTAGGGGCAGACAGATTTCATTCTTCCTCCTAAATCACTAAACACACAGCACGAAAACCAAAACTGCTCTTTTATTAACCGGTATTTAGAGAGGTTTTCCTCCAGATTACACTGTAAAAATGTTAGAAAACTGTTTTTCATTGAAAGAGTATTTTGAAACAGAACTTTTGGGAGGGAGGAGGGGTACCATGGAAACAATAACATAATACAGTGACAAATGTTAATGAATGACATATGTGCATAGATACCAATATGGTAGTCTAGTACTAGTGCTGTCAGGGTTCCCATGTTACAGCACAAAACCGTAACAAATTTCTTTTCTCCTTGAACCAAGTATCTCGCCCAACCAAACAGAACCCCTCAGCTGATGAGAAACATTTGGAAGGACTGTACAGCATGTTTTGGAGACTGAAGTTGACAGCATACACTCTCAGTCTCTTATGGCTTGCTCTGGGACTGGAGCACTCATTGTCCACTGAGTTTTATTCTGTTTGACAACATTGCCCTTTCTCTACCATCTATAATTTTCATTATATGTCAGTCACTACTTTTATGTAGACTTCCAAAATGTGTGACTGCGTGTCTGGTTGTAGGTCCTTCAGATGAAATGTTTCTTTGCTTTTCATTTTCCTGGCTCTACATTTTAAATAATTTGCAGCTATCTTTCTCCCTCCAACTTTTCCCACACACATACACAAATATATCATATGACTCGTCCGATTTGTTCACTTTAAAACATTTGATATTTTGTTTTCGTATTAATCAGTGATAATAAATAAAGCCTTCCGTCAATTTCATTGGTCAATTTCAAAACTAGACAATTTGATTGGCTGAACAAAATACAACTGGGCCACATTTTCATAATTAGAGTTGAGATCTTTCATTGGTCTATTTCAAAACTGGACAATTTGATTGGCTGAACAAAATACAACTGGGTCACATTTGCATAATTTGAGTAGGGAGAATTTACGTTATCTGTCCTATTTAGGGTGGGTTATATTGTATTAATCTTTTACCTACAAGAAAAACGCCATTCATTTTTTTTTATATTTTCACTTTTTTGCTTCCAAAACATATGTTATGACCCCTCATTGGAACGAGCTAGACGAGCTCGTTCCAATGAGGGGACATAACCTTTGTTTTGGAAGGAAAAAATGAAATTTTTTAGTTATACCAGGATGTTTTTTCCAAGTGCCGTCTGCAACTCAAGTTATGTGATAGGCTAAAAAGTCATACTAAGTGCTAATTTATGCGTGTGTGTGTCATATGATAAATAGAATATGAAATGAGTGTTTTTCTCATATAATATTTATGAAACTCGTTCCGAATTTTCCGTTTGGGCTCGCCAGAGGCTCACCAAAACGGAAAATGCTTAAACTCGTTTCATAAATATTATATGAGAAAAACACTCATTCCATATCCTCTATATATTAAACATGAAAGAGTATTTTATACTTGAACATAATACAGTACATCTGCCGTGTACTGCTCACTTTCCACTTGATGCCAAACACAAATTATAGGAATAATCATCAAAAACTTAAATAATAAAGCACCGGTTATAGCCCGGTGCTTCAGTAATTAAAATTTTGCTGATGATGATTTTTATTACTCGGTAAACGCATTCGTGAACATCACTACCCATGCTTGTATTACGACCAGTCCATCTGTACTGTATCTGATTCGTCCTCTTTGGGAACACATTTTCTGCAATTTGACAATTTCACTCCTTTTGACAGAATGGGTGTCTGTGGGAATTAAAACCAAAGTTGTGTAAATGCACTTATGGGTACATGCCGCATAAGAACAGCACAACAGAATCAATATTTGATGGTTTTAGGAATTTTAACAGTGCCACGAGACACCACAGTAGCAGGTACTGGTCATTCTGTTGAAAAAAAAATCACCGTTTTATGACACTAGGTGCCCTAACGGAGAAAACGGAGGGTTTTTCTTACAAAGATTGCAAAATATTCATCAAACACAATGTGA
Organism: Pictodentalium vernedei; assembly: GCA_031216915.1. NCBI lineage: Eukaryota > Metazoa > Mollusca > Scaphopoda > Dentaliida > Dentaliidae > Pictodentalium > Pictodentalium vernedei. The sequence continues at coordinate 519,182,691 of CM062297.1, forward strand.
AATGTTTTCAGAAGCAAGAATGTGATTAAATAAAAGTGGAAAATTCAATATGTGTCATCATCAGTTAATTTATAAATTAATATCATTGTTTGTTTTTAGAAAAGGGCATGCGGGGGGTGGGGTACATCCAGGGCTATATTTTACCCCCATCACTATGTAAAAGAAATTTTGACATCATTTGTTAAGATAAATGGCACTTTCTATTGATATTGGTGAATTATGTAGCCTCAACCAGAGATTATATTTCGACGAGAATCTGAGAAACGATTCTTCTCCAGAAACATCCATTAGAATCTTTCGATAGTTGGTATACAGCATCTCTAAGAGAAGGGGGCAGATTCAAGTTTGTTCAAATCGAGTGCCTGAGTTAATATTTGGGATCCCTAAGGGAGCCAAATATCAACTTAGGGCAATATGAGGAAATTTCTTTGACAACCTTCTTCAGATCCACCAGTCAGAATGCTTTCATATTTGGAATACAACATCTCTAGTGGGGTGGTGGGTCAGACTGAGGTTTGTTCGAATCGGGTCTCTGGATTAATATTTGGGCTATCTATTGGAGCCCAAAATTTAACTTAGTGCAATATGAGGAAATTTCTTTAAAAATCTATTTCTTCAGAGCCACAGTCAGAATCCTTTCATATTTGACATACAACACCTCTGGAGGGGTCAGATTTACGTTTGTTCAAAACGAGTCTCGGGGTTAATATTTGTGCTCGCTATGGAGTTCAAATTTTTCCTTAGTGCAACATGAGAACATTTCTTTAAAAATCTTTTTCATCAGACCCACCAGTCAGAATCCTTTAATATTGGGTGTACAACATCTCTAGGGAGGTCAGATCTAAATTTCTTCAAATTGGGTCCCTGGGTATACAGCATTTCGAGGATCGAGAGGTTGGGGCGGGGGGGGGGGAGTGGTTGGTTGTTTCGTCAGATTCAAGTTTGTTCAAATCAAGTCCCTGGGTTATTATTTTAACTTGGTACAATATGAGGAGGGAATGTCTTTAAAAGTGTTCTTCTCCAGAATGATCAATTAGAAGCTTTTGATATTTGGTATACAGCATCTCTAGAGGGGTCAGCTTCAAGTTTGTTCATATGGAGTACCTGGGTTAATACTTGTGCTCCCCATGGAAGCCCTAAATTTAACTTAGTGCAATATGAGGAGATTTCCTTAAAATTCTTCTTCAGATCCACCATTCACGATGCTTTCATACTTTGTATACAACATCTCAAGTGAGATCAAATTGAAGTTTCTTCACATCTGGTTCCTGGGTTAATATTTGGGCTCTCTATTGGAGATGAAATATAACTTAATACAATAGGAGGAGATTTCTTAAAAAAATCTTCGCCTTCAGATCAGCCAGTCAGAACCCTTTCAAATTTGGTATCTCGAGGGGGAGAGGTGTGGAGATCAGATTCGAGTTTGTTCATTTCGAGTCCCTGGCTTAATATTTGGGTTCTCTATGGGCGTGGAGTGATGGGCAGGGGCAGGCTAGGTTCAAGGTTGTTCATTAATGTTCAAATCCATTCCTTAGAGTTTTTCCATAAAATTTGCCTTTCAAACCGCAGTGACATAACAACCCATGGAAGTTCGGCTTGTCTACAGCTGATAGAATTGGAAGCAGTCAGGAAGTCCTATGCTAATAATCATCTGACATGGACACTAGAGTTATGAATAATTTCATAACATCATTCCTATGTAGTGTTAATGAACCATGGCCACTGAATGTGACCCAAAATACTTCTCTGAACCATTTTGTCAGATGAGCGATTTAGGCCCCTTGGGGACCTCTTGTTTTTTAAAAAAAATCAGTAGTTGGTGTTTTAAAAATTAAAAAAGCTGTATTGGGTAAAGGGTTATTTATTATTTATATATTGGTTTTTAAGGTCACATACTTATGCACAATGGCTAATCATGACCGTGACAGTTTTACGGGTGGAGAAAGCCGGAGTACCGGGAGAGAACCACCGAGCAACGACGAGCAGCTGCCAGCTCCCCAACATCGTAACTCCGCACTGCAGCACAGGTTGGGTTAGATTGGTTGAAGACATGCGCACCATCGACGTGCAGTACGCCTTAGTACGCGGCGCTATCTTTCCCCCATGTGGACAATCGGACACGGTTATAAAAGAATACTATTAGAACTATCATTACATTTTCGACAAAACGTTTACAGAAGTTGTTTGACAAAAAAATTAGATTTATTTCAGTTCACTCAACTATAATTTTGTGCAAGTGAAAAACATATGCACACCGAGATCTCAACACGCCCAATCTGTAAAAACTGTACATCAAGGTATTTCCTTATGAAATTAATTGATATTTTACCTTTGAAATAATTTAGTTATAGAATGGTCTCATTCAATCTCTCTGGTTGAAAGAAAACAATAAGATAACTAAATAAACCCATCTGTGTTAAAGAATAGTTTTCTCTTACATTTATATAATAGAAAATGAGATGGATTACTTGCTATTTATTTCAATTCTTGTCATCTTGTCAAAAAAAATCTTGGGCGAAAAATAAATTATAATGGAAAAAATACGTCTATGGTGTTGACACTTGATTTTTAAAAAAAAATTCCTACACGATCATTTTAAATAATGTACACAGGTCTGCTGGAACCATCGTAGAACATCTCTGTTCTTTTCTTGGATATTCGATGGAATTTTATAGTAACAATTGTCTCTGAATCATATCCTTAATCAGGAAGATCTAAAGCAACATTATAATACATTCCATACACTGCACTAAGAATACCCTGCAGTCTCATTGTATTTATTATTCAAGATTGTACGCTTTTCACTATAAAATTGTAAATGTCTTTATCCATTGATGGTAAACCAAATAAATCAAAGTAAATGGCTGAATGGATGTCTTTAAATTATATTGTTATCTGATATTCTCCTGGTCTCTCAATGAACCTATGTTCACAATATAAGCTTGTGTATGTTTAGGCTTTTGTTTTGTTAACAAGTAAGTGTCTCGAACACGAACATTTAACTGGTTGAGTGGCGGAAGCTCATATCTGGGCTTTGTTTTGATGCGCAGGTACTGCAACTTCAAGCCTTCAAATTCAGTGGATGTGCTTCATATTATCTTTAAAGTGACACTGTTGCAGCTGTTTGGATTTACCTTGTTACAAATTATAGGAGACCACCTATTGCACCGTCCCATAAATATTAACAAAGCAAAGAGAATTTTAAAAATTCTGTTTACCAAACATAATCTAGCACTCAACCTGTTAATGATGACAAACGTTGAGAACTGTCAAGAATATATTGTAATTGTGTGTTATCCATCTTCTTAGCCATGAAAATGGCTAGCACAGAGGCGTTATTTTAACCCTTTACCTAACATGAAAAGCAGACGACACTTGCAAACAAAATTCTTGAATAACTAATTTTTTTCATTTTTTGACTCAAAAACATAGGTAATGACCCCTCTTTGGAACGAGCTCGACGAGCTCGTTCTAAAGAGGGGTCATAACCTATGTTTTTGAGACAGAAAAATGAAAAAATAATGAAAATTAACTGGTGATATTTGGGAAAAAAGGTGGACGGTTTTGGACGTTACGTTGGGTAAAGGGTTAATCGGGTTCTTCTTCGAGTGTATGTTTTATAATATGATCAAAAAGCTTACCTTTTGAACTAAATGTACATTGAAAACAGTCGTATCGGTTCACCACGTCCTCAATGTCCAGTATTTAAGAGGAAATGCTCCTCAGAATTGTCCGAAATTAGAGTCCCAGAATATGATATTGATGAAATGATAAGCAATCTCGAAGTAAAAAAGGTTTGCTGTCACGATTGTATTAGTCACATATTACTAAAGATAACACGACTTTCTTTATGCAAACCACTGGGTATGTTGTTCAAGAAATCCTTGGAAACGTTTACCTTCCCAAACGAATGGAAACCAGCTGATGTGATACTACTCTTGAAGAAGGGCAGTAGATCAGATGTCAATAATTGCAGACGAGTCCCTTTGTTAAGCTGTCTCGGTAAATTATTTGAGAGAGTTGTATTCTTTCTCTAAAAGAAAAGTGCTGTAGATCAGTTGCTTGAACTCTACCATACTTCATGTAGTTCGGTAGATAATTAGTTTTCCAGTTGTGATTTATACTGTGACATATCCAAAGTGTTGGAAAGAGTTTGCCATTAGGGTCTGATCTTTGAATTGAAACAATATGAAATTTCTGGTAGTCTGCTTAAATGGACTAGAAGCTTTCTGACAGATCATAAGCAAAGAGGTCGAATTAATTCTAGTTCAGCCAGTGTCCCGATGTGCCATGCGGTATGCCTGTCACAGGGTTCCATCCTTGGTCCGTTCTTGTTTTTTGGTCTACATCAATAATATTGCGGAAGATCTGGAGTGTGTCTGCAGATTCTATGCTGATGACACCTGCTTAACTAAAAGCGAATGGTTCACATCGAAATAAGCCTTGAAATTGATAGATGGTATCGACATTATATAGTGGTCCAAATCATGGCTTGTTAATTTTAAACCCAGACAAGACAAGGGTAATGCTGTTTACCCTATGTGAAGATTTTATCTATCGAGACAATACTTTGCGTGGTATATCTGTCGACTTCAGAAGGTCGCAGACATCTGGGGATCGTTCTGCAGTCTACTCTTAGTTGGACAAACATGCTGACAATATCTGCAAACAAGCCTACTCACGATTATTGCAGCCGAGAAAATTAAAGTTCCTCCTCAATCACCAAACTCTAGAGCAAATGTATCTATCCTTTATTGTGCCCATTCCTCAATACGGTAGTCAAGTGTGGTGTTATTTGGGACTCCCCAGTTCCTCCTTAAGAGATTGAACGGCGTTCGCCATGACGCCACTCGCATAGTAACCGGTCTAACAAGATCTGCATCTCCCGAGCGGTTTCTTCCACTGTTATATCCTTGCTTTTCTCTTCACCAACAGAGAATATACCCACCATCCACCTTCGCGACTCATCTACTTCACGGCCCACAGGTATTACCTTGCCTTAGAGATGGATGGATGGATGGATGGATAGATAGATAGATAGATAGATAGGATAGATTTTTTTATTTAACGGCAAAGACAAATGCAAATACATCGAGTCAGAAAAATACAAGTTAACTAATAACGAACTGTTTACCCCGTAGGGAGATAACTTCGCCAGATTGGCTTTCTACCTGTCCCTCGTGACATTTCACTCTACCTTTATATGATCGAAGACAACTTCCATGGTTTTTATGGTTCGATATTTCAAAACTGCAGACCACAGAACCACAGACTATAAAATGTAGACCCAAACGATGGATTCAATTGAAAGACTTGGTGATCAAACACGGATATTTTGTGGATGACGAGATTACCAGAAGTTATTCATTGGTAATATAGCTGGTGATTGACCAACAAAGGGGAATAAAGTATTCTGACTAAGAAAGTTAAAAATACTGAGTTAAAAATTCTACACACTCCCAAAATTCTCTACGGTATGGGTTAACTGCCTCATATAGGCAATGTTTATTGGAGTTTAAAATTACGTTCAAGATGTATGACTGTTTTGCCCCCGTGATTAAGTAGAACCCGACAACCCGGATAAGCAGAGGGCTCGTATAAATTGATTGCCCGTAATTACTAACTCTGGCAGTCAGGACAGTAGAGGTTATTGCATTGAATGGTTTCTTAATACGCGGATAACAGGTTATCTGTTACTTCCTAAATTCATTCCTACTGGCAATGCTTTGGGTGGCTTGGTCTAAATTGTTCCAAACTTTAGGGAACGCAAATTGCGTAATCTATCTGAGGCGTTAATTCTGGTTCTTTCTACGCGTAGTAGCCTCGATTGCATAGTATGCATGTGTTGCAAGTCACCTAATACACTTACGAAATATTCAAAAGACCGGGGAAGCGCACCATTCTTCCAGTCCAACGTAAAAAGGCAAACCTGCGTAAGTCCGTAACTTTAAGTATTTTATCCTTTGCAAACTGTGGATCTGTATGCGAGTTATACTTTTTGTTGTTTATGATTCGAAGGGAGCGGTTTGTACTTTTAGAAGCTTATTAACCCCTCTAGCGTTTCCCTACATTTGTATACCAAACAGAGGATGACAATGCACGAGTGCATACTAAAGCGTTTTCACGAGTAATGTTATAAAAAAATTTAAAATATAAAAATAAATTGTAAACTCTACATAAAATCAATTTTGCATAAATAGTTCCAAATGAAATAATGAATGCACATAATTATAAACAATCATGGGTATATCTGGACAAAGGAACCAGATGATTGTGATGCCAAACGCGCATTGAAGGTTTTGAAGAAAAGTATAAGTGCCGAAATAAAGGATATGGATACAGATCGAAAGGCTTATGATCTCGAGCTCAACTTTAGACAAAATATCAGAGTTTTCAAGAGGGACGTTATTGGCTTTTCTTGGTAGCTTGAAACCGAAATTAGATCAAAATTAGACCACACCCTACCGGGATGCTGATTAGCGACATTGTAACATCACTGGTACGTGGGATACCAACAGAAATGCAAATTGGCCTTGTTGCTATGGTGAGGGATTCCAAAGACCTCATAAAAACGATGCATGACTTCGGAGTGACAAGCTCCGATGGTGAACTGTTGCGTTTCGAGAAATCGGCAGCAAATACGGCAACTCACAATGTTGACTCCACACCAATATCTAGTATTGATGGTTGGCTAATGCAGGTAGTGGTAGATAATTCCGATGCTGACATTGCATCTCAGAATGGAAAACTTAGTATCCATTCTCTGGCTAATTAGTTAACTCAAGCGAATAACACGGCCCAGTCGCAACATAGTCGGCTCTCGCGACATAAAGAGCCTGAAATGTCAGAGACAATTGATCATCAATTGTTTGTTCGTTTTGACGGACCGAAACGCCCGGATATCCCTTAATCTCGATCAAGCAACGCTATTCATTTCTCTCTGTTACACTTTCAAGGTAACCACATCAGTGACTGATGTACATATTGATGCGTGGTTTTCGAAAACCGGGAATCCCAAAGCACCAAACCTTTATTCTCTGCATCCTACCACAGCAACCTTCGGGGGGAATATCAAAAGAGATCACCCGCAGACATGTGTCTGGAAGAACGCCCTTCAACCGAAACCTCCAATTTTAGATCCTATCAAATATGGCTTTGAGAAGGAAATGGAGACCACAACAGTTCCGTCCGATGTTGTTCAGGCACCAGATAAGGTACTGAAGTTAATAAAATTCTCTCGTTGAAGCCAGACGCCATGTAGTACAAACAGGTGCAAATGTAATACTGCTGAGATGGTGTGCACATTTTTCTACTCTTCCAACGCCAAACTAGAGTGTTGCAATGAACAAACAAGGTTAGCAGACATAGCAGCTATGAACAGCGCTGCTGAATAGAATCACGAAACACCCCAAAAACACCCCTTCAAATGTAGAGGGGTTCGGATGCAACCGCTGGTATGCACCCAAAATGTTTGCATTAGCCGCAGTAAAACATTGCAGCCCACGAAATTACGATGTCACCTTAAATGTGGTTATTTCAAATTGCCCAAGGCTTCAAGAGGTGCAGGAAACTTTTTCGTAGTCAGGAGATGATACTCTTACACATTCCACCAAGAAAAAAAAACTTCGCCATTTTTAGGTTCAGTGCCCTGGCGACCGTACTAAAACGAAAGCCGACAGTTGGAGGCAACTTCGTTAAACAGCAAAGCACATTTTATGGAGATATGGAGCTTGGGAAATGATACACTTCACTCTTATTTATAATTTATAATAACAACGAAATAGTATGGGATTTTAACGAAATATTCTCTGAATAACGAAATAGTTATTTCGATTTAACGAAATGTTATGCCATTTTAACGAAATATTACTTCTAAATAGCGAAAGAGTTATCTCGATTTGACGAAATGATTTTCTAAATTACAAAACAATATTTAATAAAACCAAACATTTATTTCGATGTAACAAAACAATATACTTAATCGTATTCACGGTACGTATTTGTACAGTTTATTCCGTCTCGTTCTTTTGATTTTAAATTCTGTTCGATGAGATAAGGAACGAACAAAACGACCTGTGGTGAACAGAACAACGACTTCAAAGCGAAACGACCGGTACCATGTGAAGTGATTGACCTCGCGTGTATCCATAATTAATAGAAAATATGAGCTAGGATAATTGCATCACAGTCTTGACTGAGAATATAGTTTTCAACGTAACGTAAACATAACGTATCAGAAGTATCCTACCAGTGCTATTCACAAACATCAACCTTCAAATTTAATTAATTTTTCATTTTTTTTAGCTCAAAAGCATAGTTTATGACCCTCAAGCGAATGAACTCGTTGACATCGGCTCATCTAGGTCTCATTAGCATGGTTTCCGAAGCAAACAAAGGAAAATGATTTGGTCATTAAAGAAATTATTTTACTAGTGTATTTTTGGAAGGTAAAAGGCTAAAAGTGGGAACTAATATGGAGAAGATTGAAATCATTAATATAATTTAAGGCAGCAATGCAGTGAAAAGCTTGTAAATTTCCAAGCAAACAGAGTAATAGATAATTAAATCAGATTGTCTAGGGTTTTCTTCTTTTCTAAATGAAATGAACAACTTTTATTGAAAAAAAAACAAAGTAAAATTTAATCATGCACACCGTACATTTAAAATCTTTTCTAAATAAAGAACAAAATGGGATCAACAAAACTGAAAAAAGGTTTAGCAAAATACAAATGTTTTTCAACAACCATGTAAACAAACTCCTGGAAAGTTGCCAAATACGTTTTAAATAACAGAACACACTCTGTCCTTAAAAATAACATTAAAACTATTTTTGACAGTTACAACAAACACTCAATAGAAACATAACACACACCTTGGGTACACGCAAATATACAGTAGCGTCCCTGAGTTTTTGTGCTGAAAACAGAACAGCGTCTGAATAACTGTTTTGCTCATACCAGGAACCAATACTATAAAACTTTTACAATTGTTTTTTCCAGAATTGTATTTTCCAGTTATGACTTTAAATGAGGTGAAATGAACCATAAGCATTTTCAAAGATGTGGCAATTTGCCAGTTGGCAAATTGCCATATCTTTTAAAATGCTAAAGTTTCATTATCTTCAGTCATCATGTTAATAGGTAGAAAATACAAGTCTAGAAAACAAACAATTTTAAAAGTTTTTATAGTATCGGCTCCAGGTACAACAATTTCGTGTGACTCGCAACAGATAGAAAACGATTCTGTTCTTTTTTTGAAATTATATTCGTGATAGAGGTCCCCACAGCCAGAAATAAAAAAAATCCATCGTTTTTACAATGAACCAACGTCCTTGCATCTATAGATATCGAAAAGTTGAAGAAAACATTTGTTGGTTCTAGGTATGACATCTGAAACTAGTTATTCCGTTCCATTAAACGCGATAACTGCTGTCGCTGTGAATATGTGCGTGAAACACTAGGTCTGTCGCATCGAATACGAAATTGCTTTATTGCAGGGGAGTCACCTTAACCCCTTGAACTCGAAGGACCGAATTTTCGGTCCAAGGCATAATTTCGTCCCATTTGTTCTTATTATAAGAGGTCTATACACGGGGCATTGATGATAAAATAATAACTGCAGTCTGCAGCCATACGGCTGCAGACTTCTGTTATTATTTTATCATCCCTGTTTATTGATATTGGACTGATCCATCTCACTGTAAGTGTACACAAAGGCGATACCATTCCAGGAAACGATTGTTCAAAGGCTTAAGAAGACAAAACAAATGGAGTTGTCTAACACACCACTGGCCTGTTACAATATTATGTTAAAGAGTAATAATATATACAAGGGAAGACAATCATATTCAAGCAAGCATCTGGCGCGAGATGTAGATATAATTCTGACAAACGTAATTCCGTCCAGTATTTCCCATAAGCATAGCTTATGGTCCTTCATTGGAATGACCTGAATGCGCTCGGTCCAATGAGGTGTCACAAGCCACGCGTTAGAAGCAATAATTGGGAAAACAATAGAATCTGAAATTTTGTGAATAGAGCTGTCCAGTTATTGCAGTTACAATATGTTAATGGTTTAAATGCCTAAACATACAAGTACAGTAATATATTTTGGAAGCAAGTATTACGTAGAGACTCTTCGGGTTCAGGCATGTCAAAGTACCGCCGGTACCAACTTAAACGGTACTGGGACGGGACAGAGCCTGTCCCGCCGAAACCGGTACCGGGACAAATTAACAATTGGATGCAATCAGATGGGAGATATTTGCATTTAAACCGACCCAGTCCCGAAGGTCGCACGGCAAACATGGCACAATGGCAGTTAATATGCGGCGACATCAAAGTAATCATAAAGCAGGATAATCGTGCTTTATGATTACTTTGATGTCACCACAGAATAATTTTTTTGAAGTAGCCGATGAGTGACAGCGATTTCATTGTCTTTAATGTGACGTTTGAAACGTCAAAATGGTCGGCATTATCGTGGTGGCGGCGCAGACAGAACATGCACCTGTAGTGTGTTTTGATATGTTAATTCACAAATAAGTTAAAAGTATATCATGCAGGTGTGCCTTAAACGATTATTAGCCCGTTTTCCGTCGTTCACTTAGGAGTTTCCCGATGAATTAATTTTGTACCGGTACCGGTGGGACAACAGCTTCAGTACCGGTACCGGTTGGAGCACGAGAGAACGGTGGTACCGGTACCGGTTGGCATGCCTGTTCGGGTTTTGAGATACCCAAATGGGATTAACCACACTCTCGTTGGTTTGGCTGCAAATGGCTCTGTAGAGCACGACAAGACTCTATCAAGCATCTGCCCACAACGAAGGCGCACATACACGAAAAAAGTATGAAAACTGTGGAAAAGTACGAAAATTCACCGACATGAAGGCGGTACTATAGGCCGCCACCCAGAGCTCTTATGTTACTGCCAACATCATTTTGTTTCGAATCTCATGGAGCCACCAGCTTCCAAAAGTTGGCCAACACAGCAGAATACCCGAGAAGCTCTGCGTCGTTGCCAAGATCGAGTAGACTGGACCGTCGTTACATCTTTAGTACACCGTGCCATTGTCAGATTGGGCATTGGCGCTGTTTAGCCCTTCGAACCCTGGTAGCATCTTCCATGTCAGTTCAATGGCAGGAATTGAGTCCATATTCATGCTGCACATTGAAAATAGTGATTGGTCTTCTCAGCACATTCACTTGGCGCCCATCCTACTTAATGAAACTATGGCGTATTATGTTTATGGATTATAAAATTGGCCCTCGGGCTCAGAGGATTAAGCTATTTCAACAACCTTAATGAAGGAGTCGGCCATTCAAACACACACAAAGACGACCACATTGAATCGCCTTTTACTGGGGATGGGGTTAAATCGGATTCAAATATCCCAAATATACTAACGGACAAAACCTTTTTTCTGTGCTAAATATTTCAAATGTGCTATGGATGATTATTTCATTGTTTGGATTTTGATGTTATTTCTTCATTACTGATTAATTTTTGACGAGTTTTGTTGTATTTACACAGACGGCGTTTGCATAGATAAAGCTCAAACGTGGGTACCCTAATCCATTTCCTGATCAAATTCAATAGCGGGCGTGCCCACCCGGGCTTCAATCGTTGCTCTAACTCTCCATACCATTGACCCGCATCACGTTGTTTATGGTGCTTTGTGGGCTATTATTCCTCTCCTGAAGGAGGGCCTGCATAAGTTGAGCCACGTTGTTTGCGACGTTGATGCGCTCCCTGGCCCTCCTGTCCAGCTCGTCCCACAAAAGCTCGATCGGAGACAAATCTGGACTGTAGGGTGGTCAATCGAGAACTGGGTTTTGGTTGAGGAAGTCACGACAAACAACGTGCGGCCTCGCATTATCCTGCTGCAGCGTAAGGTTACGTGCATCGGTAAGTGGAACGATCATACGGCTGTAATATTGCCCTGGATGACCACGAGAGGAGTTTTCACGCCACGAGAAATTCCCCCGCCCCCAGACCATAACAGACCCTACCCCGAATCTGTTGTTTTGCATAACACACACGTCAGAATATCGCTTACCTCGACGTCGATAGCAACGTTGTCGTCCATCTGACCCGTAAAGCGTGAACCGAGACTCGTCCGTGAATAACACACGTCTCCAGTGGGCGAGGTGAAACCAATTTTGTGTATATGTCTACAGTCATTGCAATCGTCCTTGACGTCCCCTGGGACCAACGGGCCAACGTCGGGTGGTCGTGGCCTTAAACTGAACTGTTCTTGGATACATTCGGCGACCATGAGAGCCTACAACCTGAATGGGCGTCTCCGTCGCCGTCTGAAATCGGTTACAGAGGTATGAGAGACGTATGCATCAGTCTTGACATGACGTCGTAACGCGCGGACGTCAGCTAATCGTCCTGTGGCTCTGAGACGCCCAACTAAACAAGATATTGTTGACTCATGGACCCCAAATTGCTGGGCGACGAGACGTTTCGATTGTCCCTACATAATTAGAGCAATAGATCTACCCCTATCAACTTTTCAATCGAGTTGGAATGAAATGTTGTGCAATCGATGTATACTACTTAAAACTTTGGTTTGGTATGGTTTTGAAGCCCATGGTTAACCGAATATTAAACAAAGACTCTTCAGGCAGAACACCGAGGCAGTAATTTGTCAAATTTTACTACATTTGGTCTACGGATAAAAAATTATATTTCCAAAACTGAACTTGCGTTTCTTTTTTTCGTCAGTATAGTTAGCTAACACACAAGCGGTATGGAGGTATTCGATATCTCGAGAAAAACTGATGGAAATACGGAAATACAAAAAGAATATAAACTGAATATTCTTTCGAATGATTTTTATGTATAGTTGGTGACTTTTCCTTTTGCTGATCGTTCGGGCAGCAAAGGTCGAAAATTCTCGACGAGTTCATAAGTCTGTTCGAGATGTATACTTGGTATCCGAAATCATACACACGCTAGGTATTGTGGTACATTAAACCTTTACCAACCATGAAAAACAGAAGATACATGCAAACAAAATTCTTGAATAACTATTTTTTCAGTTTTTGTCTCAAAAACATAGGTTATGACCCCCTCATTGGAACGAGCTCAAAGAGCTCGGTCCAAAGAGGGGTCATAACCTATGTTTTTGAGACAAAAAAGAAAAAAAAGAGAAAATTAATTGGCGATTTCTGTGAATAGCGCTGGTCGGTTTTGGCCGTTACGTGGGTAAAGGGTTAACCCTTAGGTTAAAAGCCCGAGCTTTTAGGAAAATATCGATTTTGGGAAAAGGAAGAACAATGGCGTATTTGTTTATTTATTTGGTGTTTAAAATCACATTTTTCTGTGCAATGGCTAATCATGACCACAGCAAGGAGATAAAGTCAAGTTTAGACAATCGTTTACAAACATGTTGCCTATTTTAGAAGATTTCCACCCCAAGCATTGATGACTGGGACCTATTTTACCAGTGAAACACAGTAAACAAGCACTGCTTCACTTCCCGGGGAAACCGTAGTGTAGTTCACCATTGCTATTCACTCAAGATGAATTCAATTTTTGTCATCGTTTCGTGGTAGACATTACAGTTGGTGCTTCTTTCTGAATCCGAAATTGAACAAATACGTTTGGGAACTGACTTTGAAAACTTTTTATCCCCCACCGACGAAATCGGGAGTTCGACATTGAAATGGTGTCCGTCCGTCGCAAATTTTTGTTCCCTCAACCCCTATATTTTACATGAGATTTTTATGAAACTTGTTGTGAGGTATCAGTTTGAAGCTTAAATGTGCATGTGGGCATGATTGGTTGATTCGACAAACTTTGCGCAGTTATGCAGTTATAAAAGGTAAATTCCCAACAAAAGTGCTTGTCTGCTTAATTCCTCCGATATTGTCCACAGGATTTTAACAAAACTTTGTATGAAGTTAAATTACCAGCACAAATGATCGTTACAGATAAATTTCAGCCACAAATGTTTAACCTCTCAACTACTATATTACCTGATTGATCACAAATTTACGAATACGAAATTCCAGTGTCAGTTGACAAATGCCCATTTTATGCATGTTATATTAGAAAAGTCGGCGGGAATATTGATGTCGTTAGATTATCTTTTATTAATTGGAACGCAACATGGTGAATAGCATGAAAAGTGGTTTTGGTTGCAGGAGGAGATGCGGGAGGCGAAGTGGCGTCATAGTTATAGTGACTCATTGGCGCCATGTTGGGTTCGCATGGTAGCCGTCTTGAGCGGCCATGTTGTGACGTAATTACCAAAGTGATACATGTTGTCAGTGCGCATACAGGGTGATCCGTGTTTCAATCGTCCATTTTATATACTGGAGGCCACATCTTGGTTTCTGTGGTATCACTTGGTTGTTATGTTACCCAATAAACTTCTTAAGGTAAAGGAGTATATTCGGAGGGAGTGTTCGATTGACTAGGAGTAAATATAATTACCACAGACAACCCGACATTCACTCCAAAATCACTAAAAACTGTCTAAAACTACCTAGAATCCCTCTTTTTTCCAATACTAGGCGCATTCCTTTGTATAAGAGTACTTTTATGGTTCGGATGCCTGCAGAAACTATAGATAGAATTACCCAAATAGACCCGACAATTTTCCCAAATCCTTCCCATTATTCGTATTCTTTCAGAATCCCCTGCTTCTACCCATAGGATATACTAACTATTCTACGGATACCCTGCTATAGTTTTCTGCTTATTCCCATATTTCTATTCGAATTACTTTGGAATTCTCGGTTTCTAACTGTTTTGCCTATAACTGACCCTATTCTGACTATCCTAGCTGTCCCTCTAGCCCAAGTTATCTCTGGACCTGTCCTGACCTCTGATTGGGTCTTGGTCTAAGTCACAGAATCACCAGTACTTCATTTCACGCACAAAGTTATCTCTCCTGTATATTACGATGTCCTATATGATTCCTAAGGCCAAAAGTCAATCGAGCAGGGACAAGTTTTACTCGAATCTTATCCAGCAAATAAGCCATAGAGTAATTTCTCGAACGAGCGACTCCTCTTACGACGCTTATCCTCATCTGGGTATTCAACTACCACATCCCGTGACAGCGTATTTAGCACTTTGAAAGAGTCAGAGAAGCCATTGACGCGAATACATTGATGCGTTGGGGTACCTCAGGAATTTTTGAAAAGACCCAATACACAATTGGTAGCCACGCTCCGGTTTGGACTCGAGAACACAGCCATCACCCGAACCACACTGATTGTATCATATTTAGTTCAATTTTGTTGAGAAGTGAAGCCCCAGTAATTTATGGTCGATATTGGAAGCTCTCATATCAATGATGAATCAAAATATTTGATTTCCTGTAAAATGAATGCGAATAGTCGCCTGTCGAATGGAATCCTGGACTATTACATTCTTCCCATTAATTGAATTAACTAAATAACCCATTTGTTGCCCATTCACAACATCAATAGTACTTTGTGAACCGACTCCAAACTGAGACGTTGCTGCTGCTTGGCAGCCACGTTCCAGTTTGGATTCGAGAACACAGTAAGAACTCGATCCACGCTGATTATGTGATATTAAGTTCAACCTAAGTGCAGATCCAGTAATTTATGGCCGGTACTGGAAACAATCATATTTTTTGGGCTATTGCACTCCACCCATTAATTGAATTGTTCATTAATCCTTAATTGTTTTGATCCTTAATTCTAAGCAACCCATCTGTTGCTCATTCACACTTTCGATAGTACTTTGCCCCGATTCCAAACTGAAGCGTTGATGCTGCTTGGCAGCCACGTTCCAGTTTGGACCCGAGAACACAGTCAACACCCGAGCCACACTGATTATATGATATCTAGTCCAATCTAAGTGTGAAGTGCAGCTTCAGTAATTTATATCAGTACTGCAAGCTCCCATATTAATGATGAACAAAAATAATCATTTCCTGCAAAATGAATGCGAATGGCCGTCGGTCGAACGGAATCCTGGGCTATTGCATTCCCCCATTAATTGAATTGCTGATTTATTTATTAGGGTTTTAACGACATATTAACAACCAGGGTCACATCATGTCGGTGACAGTTTTCCGGGTGGAGGAAGCCGGAGTACCCGGAGAGAACACCGAGCAGCGACGAGCAGCTGTCAGCTCCCCAACATCATAACTCTGAACTCTGCACCGCGGCACAGGCAGGGTTAGATTGGTCGAAGACATGCGCACCATCGATGTGCAGTACGCTTTAGTACACAGCGTCATCGTGCCCCCATGTAGGCAATCGGGGTTAAGTGCCTTACCAAGGCACAGCGCGGGAGCACGAATCAGTGACTAAAATGGTCACCCATCCAACTACTAACCGCGCCCGACGTTGCTTAACTTCGGTAATCTGACGAGAACCGGTTACCGCGACGCCACCGCGCCCCCAACTGAATTGTTGATTAATCCGCAGTTGTTTTTTATCCTTAATTCTGAACAACCCATCTGTTATCCACTCACAATATTCAATGTGCTTTGTTCCGATTCCAAACTGAGGTGCGGCTGCTGCTTGACAGCCACGTTCCAGTTTGGACTAGAAAACACAGTCACAACCCGAGCCACACTGACCATATGATACCTAGTTCAACCTTAGTGCGAAGTGCAGCTCCCGTAATTTATGGCCTGTACTGGAAGATCTCATATTGATGATGAATCAAAATATTAATTGTTTCCTCTAAAGTGAATGCGAATATCCGTCTGACGAACGGAACTCCGGACTATTACATTCCTTCGATAACTTGGATTGTTGATTAATCCTAAGTTTTTTCTATCCTTAATTCTAAATAACCCATCCGTTGCTCATTCACATTATCCATAGTACTTTGCTCCGATTCTAAACTGAGGCGTGGCTGCAGCTCGGCAACTTCGTTCCGGCTTGGACTCGAGAACACAGGTAGAACAGGAGTCACACAGATTATTTGATAGTTAGCTGAACCTAAGTGAGAAGTGCAGCTCCAGTAATTTAGGGCCGGCACTGGAAGCAATCATATAAACCCTTTACCTAACATGAAAAAGCAGACGACACTTGCAAAAAAAAAATAATTTGATTTTTGAGAATAACGGTGACGGTTTTTCCCTTTACGTTGGGTAAAGGGTTAATGATGAATCAAAAGATTTGATTCCTGTAATATGAATGCGAATAGTCGTCCCTCGAACGGATATTTGGGTTATTACACTCAATCCCATTAACTGAATTGTTCTTTAATCCTTAGTTGTTTTTAATCTAAATTCTAAGCAACCCATCTGCTGCTCATTCACGCTTTCGATAGTACTTTGCCCCGATTCCAAACTGGGGCGTGGAGGCTTCCAGCCACGTTCCAGTTTGGACTCGGAAACTCTGTCAGCACTTGAGTCACACTGGTTATATGATATCCAGTCATACCCAAGTGTGAAGTGCAGCTTCAGTAATTTATAGCGCTACGGAAGCTTTCATATTAATGATGAATCAAAATATTTGTTTCGTGTTAAATGAATGAGAAAAGCCTTCCGTCGAACGGAATCCTGGACTATTGCATTCCCCACGTTAATTGAATTGTTGATTGTAAAGAAGTTGTTTTTAATCTTAATTCTAAACAACCCATCTGTTGTCCATTCACAATATCGATAGCACTTTGCTCCGACTCCAAACTGAGGCGAGGCGGCTGCTTGGCAGTCACGTTCCCGTTTGGACTCGAGAATAGACAGAACCCGAGGCACACTGATTATATACGTAGTTCAACCCAAGTGTGAAGTGCAGCTCCAGTAATTTATACGCGTACTACAAGCTCCCACATCAATGATGAATAAAACTATTTGTTTCCCGTTAAATGAATGCGAATAGCATTCTGGACTATTACTTTCCTCCCACTAATTGAATTGTTGACTAACCCTTTGTTGTTTTTAATCCTCAATTTTAAACAACTCATCTGTTGCCCATTCACAATATCGATAATACCTTGCTCAGATTCCAAACCGAGGCGTGGCCGCTGCTTGGCAGCAACGTTCCGGTTTGGACTCGAGAACACAGTCATCGCCCGAACTACACTGATTGAATATTTAGTTCAACCTTGTTGCGAAGTGAAGCCCCAGTAATTTATGGCCGGTATTGGATGCTCTCATATTAATGATGAATCAAAATATTTGATTCCTGTGCAATGAAGGCGAATAGTTGCCTGTGGAACGGAATTCTGGACTATTACATTCCTCCCATTAATTGAAAAGTTGATTAATTCGTTGATGTTTTATCCTTAATTCTAAGCAACTCATCCGTTGTCCATTCACAATATCCTGGTACTTTATCCTGATTCCAAAGTGAGGCATGGCTGCTGCTTGGCAGCCGCGTTCCAGTTTAGGACTCGAGAAGACAGTCATCACCCGAGCCACACTGATTATATGATTTCTACTTCAACTCAAGTGCGAAGTTGAGCTACAGTAATTTATACCGGTACTGGAGGCTCTCATATAAATGATGAATAAATATTGGACGCCTGTAATATAAATGCGAATAGTCATTTGTCGAACGGAATTCTGGACTATTACATTCCCCCATTAATTTAATTGTTGATTAATCCCTAGTTGTTTTTATCTTTAATTCTAATCAACCCTTCTGTTGCCCATTTAAAACATCGATAGTACTTTGCCCCGTTTCCGAACTGAGGCGTGGCTGCTGCTTGGCAGCCACATTCCCGTTTGGACTCAAGAACACAGTCAGCACCCGAGACAAGCTGATTATGTGATATTAAGTTCAACCTAAATGCGAAGTGCAACAGTAATTATTTATATTGTGACATTAGAAAGACTGATATATTCCCATACTTTACACTAAGGCCATGCCGAATGTTTTCACAAAACGGGAACACGGTTGTTACGAAAACTTCCGCAATAACTAATAGAGAGTAATCGCTTGACTGGACTATTTACGTGAAATAATTCTTGAGAAGTGAGGGACGTTGTACAAACACGAGTGCGCGAATGCGCACGGGTGTTTTACAATATAGTCCCTCGCCTCGAATGAATTATTTGACGTAACCGGTCCAGTCAAACGTTTACTCTGTTTGTTACTTTTCATTATTAACGATAATTATATTATTTAACCCTTTACCTAACGGAACGTTCAGCGCTATTCTCAAAAATCGCCAATTAATTTTCATTATTTTTCATTTTTTGTATCTAAAACATAGGTTATGACCCCTCATTGGAACGAGCTCGTCCAGCTCGTTCCAATGAGGGGTCATAACCTATGTTTTTGAGACAAAAAATGAAAATAATAGTTATTCAAGAATTTTTTTTTCAAGTGTCGTCTGCTTTTCATGTTAGGTAAAGGGTTAAAAAAAAACAAACAACAATGAAGTCCCCATTACACCCACGGCAAAGCGTCTTCGTTTGCGCGCACGGATACATGACCCAATTGTTGATTGCATAATTCACTTGTAATCAAACCCGGAAATCCCAGTAAATCACACTTTGGAAAGTAATAAACCATGGTAATCACGATGTAAATCCCCAGTTTATCAGCTCCGAATCTACAAACATTTATTGTCTCCGTTGTTATGTGTTCATAGATTCCCACTCCTTGTTGTACCCTCAACCCCCGCACGACAGGTCCCCTGTCGATATTCAACTAATTCCATTCGTCTCAGTATAGTTACACCTACTCATTCCATATCAATCCAGGCACTCAATATACTCTACAGCCAACCCAAACTAACTCACCCACCGTAACACCATATGTACTTTCTTGCACTATTGTTATTTGCATTGCTCACAAGTTTTTATACTTTTGCGCGAGCAGTGTTCAATCTTTTTTAATATGTTGTTGAGACAGGTAACCCCGAACAAAAATCCACTTCACATTGCCTCATCTTCTGATCACGACATCTACTTCCCTTACATCTCAAAACGTTTAGTACACAGACCAATAAAAACATCATAATAAAATATCTTTGTCAATATACTGATATTACTACTATCCAAAAAACAAGTGCTCCACCATCCGACACTGATAACCTCTTTACCACCTTTCTTAACCCTTTACCTAACATGAAAAGCAGACGACACTTGCAAAAAACATCTTGAATAACTAATAATGAAATTTTAATTGGCGATTTTTGAGAATAGCGCTGGCCGGCCGTTACGTTGGGTAAAGGGTTAAAACGAATCTGCAAAATGGTGATAACATTAATACAGTATAGAACCACAATTGGGGTCTTCAATGGCGGGTGTTGGAACGCTTATAGTACCAAAAACAAAATTCCCACAACAACTTTCGTAACGTTATCTGTTCTGATTTGGCAATTATCAGGAGAAACATTGACGTACTGCCTTATTATTTTACCCGCCCTACTTATTGTTGCAGGAGATATCGAGTCCAACCCAGGCCCAAATGATTCTACTTCCAAATAAACAATCCACTCTATCCATCTTCCATTATAATGTTCGTAGTTTACGTTTCAAACTTACACGGATTGTTGATATTTTAGAGGAGTTCGATGTTCTGTGCTTTACAGAAACCCACCCGAACGAAGAATGTTTTGACTCAAATGATATCCAAATAGCCGACTTCTCCCTGCCTGTTCGTAATGACAGAGACAGTTTTGGTGGTGGCATAGCAGATTATTTCACGAACCGGCTGCATCACAAACGTGTAACTAATCTGGAATTCGACAATTCTATCATGTGGTTCGAAATCATTACGAAATCATTTTGCTATCTTCTGGGAGTATCCTACTGAACTCTTCATTACTACGATCCCAAATACTGGGATCTCCTTGATAACTCTATTGATGAAGCTCTGAATGTAAACCCATCACTTATTTTCTGTGGTGATTTCAACTCTGACCTGCTAAACAGCCAAGGCTAAACTGAACAATATACTAAATCATTTCAATCTTACAAATGTTATAACAAAACCAACACGTATTCCACGGCACTCTGAAACGTTACTTGAACCCATTCTCGTAACCGATTCCGTTCGAACGGCCGAATCCGATACTATTGATCTTGAAATGTCTGACCACCTCGGAGTGTATACCCACGTAGCCTTTGTCACTGAATCACACGAGTCTTTTTATCGCTCAGTCCGGAATTACAACCAAGCAAATTTTACTTTAGCTAACTTTCTCCTAGGCCAAGTGGATTGGAACACAGTCCAAGAATCGGATGACATAGATCTTATACAAAAGTTTGTAAACACCTATCTAGAATTAATTGATAAATGCATACCTCAGTCGAAAATACTTATACGTCCAAAGGACACATACTGGTTCACATCGGAACTACGTACAGAAATACGTCGACGCGATGAACTCAGGAAAAAAAACCCAAGAGAACCAGGAGCGATGCCGACAGGATAACATTTAAACACTGTCGTAACAAAGTCAATAACATAAAAAACACTCTAAAGCTCAATTCGAAGAAAAATTGCAAGATAAAATAAATAACTGTTCATTTCCCAAACAATTCCGACACATCGTCAAGCATGTCCTTGGCAATCATTCATCCAAATCAATTCCACCACTTACCCGATACTCAAACTGCACAACTGACATTGCCTTCACTGACGCAGATAAGACAGACTTACTTAATGAAGCCTTTATAAGCAATGGAATTGTCAATGACCGCTACCATACCCTTCCTGAATTAAACCCAACATGTACTCGCAATCTCCTGAACATATTTTTTTCCAGAAGATGACATCATTTCAATAATCAAGTCCGTAAAAAGTAACAAAGCCAATGGACATGGCGGAATTAGTGCCAAAATGCTCAAGGAAACTGTGAATTCGGTCGCTCTCCCACTGAGCATCCTCTTCCGCAAATGTCTAGATTTACATAAATTCCCGTAAGAAAGCAGATGTTATCCAAATATTTAGGAAAGAAAACCCATCTGAAGTGACGAACTATAGGCCTATTTCATTATAACCAACTCTAGCCAAAATTTTTGAAAAACTAGTTCTGAAGTATCCATTTCAGCATTTCCAAGAAAACAATTTATTGTATGAATTCCAATCTTTCTAGTTATTAGAGCTGTACATTCCATTTGTCTCTCTCCTGATAAACGGTTTCAGACCTTCGCAACATCTCCAAAGCGTTTGAGAGAGTTTGGCATAAAGCCATCGTTTTTAAACTTCGCCAACATGGCATCACTGGAACCTTGATTGAATGGATTAGCGACTACTTACATGATAGAAAGCAAAGGGTTCCTGTCCAAACTACCTTTTCCGATTACAGACTCTTACAAGCTAGAGTACCACAAGGCTCTGATGTCGGCCCGTTTCTCTTCCTAGTCTATATCAATGACAATGCTGAGATCATCGATGTCTTTGCTAGCCTGTATGTCGATGATGCTTGTGTAACTGGTAACAACAAGAATCTTGAAAATCTCGTCATATCTCTCAACCGAAACAGTGAAACAATTAATACATGGTCTTGTCAACAGCTTGTCTCATTTAGCCCTGCTAAAACAAAAGCAATCTTATTCCACTTTGGCAATAAAGACGAAACGAATTATCCTAACTTGAGCTTCAATAGTGGTCCGATATCATTCTCTGAAGATCACAAGCACCTGGGCCTAATTCTCCAATCTAATCTAAATTGGCACTCTCAAATAACTGAAATATGCAAGAAAGTCAACACCCGTCCTTTTTTCCTTCGCAAACCCAAATTCAGTTTGAATAGGAAAACCCTGGAACAAATCTATCTTACTTTATTCAACTACTTCTAGATTACGGCGGCGTAGTATGGGAATGTGCACCCGAATATTTGACTAAAACCCTTAACAGACTGCAGCTTGATGCTGCACCTATTATCACTGGTTTAACGCACTCTGTCTCGGCAGATCAACTTCTGGCTGAACTCGGGTGGCCCTCCCTGTCGAAGCGACGTGAAAAGCACAAATATTGTGCTCTTTTCAAAATTATCAACAATGTACTTCAACGTATATACTTCAACGTATTGTTAACCCCCAGAACCCATGATATCTCAATGTACAATCTTCGTAACCCGAACAGATTCACGTATTATCCGGCAAGAACGGAGCGTTTCAAAAATCCTATTTCCCGTCCACCACAAAACGCTGGAACAACTTACATGATGTACTCACCGGTTCCGCAACACTAACGGAGTTCACAGAAACCTATGCCCAATTGAACTACATCCCAAAACCACCTCTTTACTTCCGTGTGGGTAAAAGAAATGCCAAGATTTTACACTCAAAATTGCGTAATAACTGCAGTGACTTAAACAATGACAAATTCCCAAACTATATTTCGAACCCACCAAAGTGTATGTGTGGTAATCCTTGTGGAAATGTTCATCACTATTTTCTGGCCTGTGTTCGATACTCTGAGTCCAGGAAAACACTACTCGATTCTCTTATGGATTTTGATATATCGTCCAACCCCGACCTCCTCTATGGCAAACCCAGACTGACAACAAAACAAAACGAATATATCTTTTTGAAAACACAATCGTTCATTCTAGTTAGTAACTGCTTCAACTGAGTTGATACATTCCCGGTCTAGTCTCACTCCTGTACAAGAGGTAATGTCTCATTAGCGTCCCATGGTACTTATCTTAGAACTACCCATCCAAGGCCTTTCGTAGAGAAAGCCAATAGCGTCTATGTCCAGCCCTATGTATTTAGAGTCGTGGCAGTACTACTAGGCTACCCGTTTCAACAGCATGTATTTCTTATGTAAATATTGTAAATCTCTATTCATTGGTAAATGAATTTGAATATCCCATAGCCGCAATTTATG
Organism: Pictodentalium vernedei; assembly: GCA_031216915.1. NCBI lineage: Eukaryota > Metazoa > Mollusca > Scaphopoda > Dentaliida > Dentaliidae > Pictodentalium > Pictodentalium vernedei. The sequence continues at coordinate 519,206,440 of CM062297.1, forward strand.
TACGGTTTTTCTACTCTATTGTACCTATGGAGAGGAGTGAACATAAGTTGTATAACTTGTACTCCAATCCTTTTTGCAAGTTTATATCTCTACCACTGAAACCAAGATGGTGGCCGCCTGTATATAAAATGGACAACGAAAATTCAAATTTTATAGTAAATTTCCTTTCTTATTATACCTACCACAATTGTTTTCTATAGGCTTGCACTATAGTTAAAGTCCCTAACTCGGAAAATATACTCTCTATTTCGATTTTTCCCAAGGGAAAGGAGAAAATAAGCCAAAACTGGGTGGAGTGATACCGGCGCACACCCAGTAGGGGACGCTCTTCTCCTAGTATAGATCCACGGCTTCCGGTACCAGTGCGCAGCCATGTAACTAATGAATCATTCTTTTCAATCCGTCAACACTGGAGTTATGCGATCAGCGGGGAGGAATGCTTGTTACCCGAATAAGAAGACGGGAGGGCATCCATGTAAACAATTGTGGTAGGTATAATAAAAAAAGAAATTTACTATAAAATTTAAATTTCTTATCAACCTACCCTACAATTGTTTACTGCAGGCTGAATAGACAATAGGAGGAGGGAATCACATAACCAACCCCCACATAACCCGACTACACTGGAACCGTGGAAGAAGAAGAGTTCCCTAGGCCTATCAAACCATGGCATCACAAACATTAGTAAAAGACAATGAGAGATGAGGCGTATGGCACTGCGTGACGCACAGACAGGAAGGACAGTAAAACAGCACAGGGCTGGAACTGACCTTGAAGCCTAATGGCTAGGGCAGACAACAGCCTGAGCAGAAGAAAGAGGGCCCAAAGAAAAAAGGTCCACAGACTGCTCCTGAGGTGACGCAGATAGAAGGTGGAGAAAATAGAAGCATTTCTCCAAGAGGCTGCCTGCACAACATCCGACAACTTGACGGAGTTAGCATAAACCCAGGAGGTAGACAAGGCACGCACCTCGTGGGCAGAAATGCAATTGGTAATACAATCGTCAGTCGCTAGACGAGCGTAGGCAGCGCGAATAGCAAGACAAATCCATCGAGAAATGGATTGAGGAGAGATCTTCTGTCGACCAGGAATAAGAGACAGAAAGAATCGTTTCTTGCCTTTCCTAATGCATGCGCCCGGTTGAGATAAATGCGAAGTGCACGAACCGGACAGAGCAAAGTGCGATTACCCTCAGCCGAAGGAAGAGCCCTGATACAGATAGGAGGTGGAGTTGTTTCTGGTATCTGATTCTTGGCCAGAAAGGAGCAATCAGTGATAAAAGTAACACTGCTGACGAAGCTCCTGAAAAAGGCCGGATCAATCGAGAGGGCGTGAAGCTCGCTAACTCATCTGGCTGATGCAAAAGCCATCAGAAAAGCCGTCTTGTATGTGAGAAAACGCATATCCACCCGGAATAAAGGTTCGAACGGCGCCCCCCCCCCCCCCCCCAAGCAAAGCAGCACCCAAGAAAGATTCCATCTTGGGGTAAGCTGCAAAACTCTAGGCCTTTTCAAAGAAAAGTGCCGAATAAGCTTGGAGAGTTATGGATTAGTGCCGATACGACGCTTTCTCACATACGAAGAGGTCTCCGAAAGCATGGACCTGTACCCCTTGATGGCAACAGGCTGGAGACCCCTGAATCAAGCAGATATACCAGAAACTCCACAATCTGAGTTATCGAAGGATTGGCATAATCAACAGAGTGATCGGCACACCATCGGCAGAAGACCTTTCACTTAGCCACAAAGGCTAAACCAGTGGAGTGCCGCCTAGAAGAAGAAATGCACTCCACTGCTCGTCTCGAAAAACCTCTACCGAAAAGACAGGACCTGACAAAAGATATGCGTGAAGGCACACTGAAGTCGGTCGACGTGAAATCTCCTCGGTAGACCTTGTCAAAGAAGGTCGCGACGTAGCTGGAGACGTGCCAGAACCGCCGCCAACAGAGAGCGGAGATGATTGACCCACATCCGATGAGGCGACAGGGGAACGATCAGAATGATTCGACAACTGCATCATCATGAGCTAGCAGTAGAAGATCCCGAGTCAATTCGTACATGTAAACCGAGTGCGTGCGCCCTGGTTTCGAATGTAAGCAACCACTGTCGAATTGTCGGACAACAGAAGGACCTGACGATTCGAAAGGTGGGGGATCCACGGCACGGAACTCAAAAAAGCAAGAAGCTTCTTCTCGTTGATGTGAAGAGCTGCTTGATCCTGGTCCCATACACCGTAAAGGCAAAGACCTAGAGGATCCAACGTCGCACACCATCAGAGATCGCTGGCATCTGCCGTCAGAACACGATCGGACGTGAGCAGCTCCAATGAAACTCCCTGCATAATCCACTGAACATCCATCCAGGGAAGAAGGTGACGATGAAGAGAGTCTGGTAACTGAAGCACCGGATCCAGAGGATCGACATTCGGCCTCCAACGACTCAGCAGAAAGTGTTGGAGAGGTCTGACATGCAGCCGACCGATAGGAATGAGATCCATCACCGAACCGCAGATACAGAGCAGCCGGAGAATACTCCGAGCTGTCGCGGACGTGGACTGAAACAGAGTCAGGGCGAAAGCTAAGAGAATCTCAGCCCTCTCCCGGGGAACCGTCACCATAAAAAGCTGAGTACGGACGTTCATCCCCAGATGACAAAACGACTGAGAAGGGACCAGGTCCGACTTCTCCTCGTTGACTCTGAACCCTAGCGGCGTAAGCAGGCTCAACAATGTATCGACATCTGACCCCAGACGAGCAGCATTGGAGTGTATCTGGTGGATATCGTCCAGATATGCCGAAGTAGTCACCCCGAACTATGTGCGATGGAAGGCTATCACATGCGACATCAGTTGGGTGAAGGCCCAATGAGCTAGGATGAGGCCGAAAGGCATTGCCTTGAACTGGTAAATTCGCCCCAGAAAAGCGAACATGAGATACTTTCGCGATGTCCGATGATGCTGGAATCGAAATCTCCCTGGTGAATGGAGTGGCGAACCGACCTGAAAGCCTCCATACAGAACTTGGGAGCAATGATAGACTGGTTCAGGATAATCAGATCGATAACCGGTCGGAGTCGGCCGTCCTTCTTCGGCACCAAGAACAGGCGGGAATAAAATCCCACTGAATGAATGTTCTTGACGACCGCGATCGCCCCCTTTGACAGGAGATTGTCTATCTATTGTGAAACGTCTGAAGGAACTTGTGTTGGAAGAGGCACTCTTGACAAAGTGGGGTGCCTCGGGAAGGATATTTGCAGCCCGGACCGAACAACATTTAACACCTAAGGATCGGATGTGATGGTGGCCCAATGGTCTGCGAACCCTGATATCCTTCCTCCAACCTGGGACGAATCGAGGTGAGGATCTTCATCTCGAACCTCGGCGAGGTCCACGAGAGGAGAAACCACCTCCTCTATTAGATGAATGATCCTGAGTCCTTCCTCTGGTCTGCCGACACTTACCCTTACCACATGAGTAAGAAGTAGAAGCGGTGGCAGGAGGATCAGCCCTTGGCGTCGCAGAGAAAGCAGAAGGGCGATTGTTAGGCTTTGCTGATCTTTGGAATGACGCAGGACGTCATCCCGGACCATCGCCACGGAACCATGGAAAAGTCGCGGACCAGCCAAAGAAGCGGGTCGAAGAGCAGCGCGCTGCCCCCCAGGAAGGGAATGGCCTGTGCCCAACACAGCGTCCCGGCGAACTAATTCCAAGTTAGCTGTGTTACAGGCATGCGTGTGAGTAAGATGCATGAGCACCTTGGAAATCACACGTAAAGGAGCCTGTACGCCGCCAAGCTTATCTGCAGGCAGATAAGCAGCCAAAGCAGAGACGACGTGATCTGAGAGAGAAAGCATGCCCCGCATCTCTCTCGATAAGCCCAACAGGGACTCCAGAGTCGCCATAGGAATAACGACCGAATTGGGCTTGGAATGCCCAAGGGAGGTGGAATCCTCATCCAAGACCGTCAAAGTCTGGCAGACTGACGGATTGGCGGAGTCGTAGGAACGATAACGCTGGAGGCAAAAAGGTGTCGGCCCTGGTGAAGAACGAAGTCTTCATAGCCTTGGAACTCAGCTTAGAGTCCAAAGCTGCAAACGCTTCAACCACCCGTACCGACTGGCACTGCCGAAGGCGCCCGGAAGCGGGTTGTTCCACAGGCTGGAGGCGCGCGACCGATGATCGCGGCCTGGCTGACACCGTCGGCTGGTCTGACGGTTTGAAATCCGGAAGGAACTCAAACACAAAGTCAAGAGCTGCCCCCAAGTCAGAAGACTGTTGGCCCTCAACGTCAGGTATGTCTGACCCATCCTCTGAGTCGGAAGACGCATAGCCCATCACGGGAAAACCAACCGATGCCTCCCATGGTGCAGGCTAACCAGGGGGATCAGAAAGCGGCCTGCTTCCAATCCCGGGAGGCGCCTGGAAACCACCAGTAGCCTCGCTGGAGGCAACGCGGGAAGGCCCCTGAAAAGAATCTAAGCTCAGTGCCTGTGGCAGCCGGTTCGACGTGGGAACGAACCGGCAAAATGGCTTCACTCCTGACCCTCTTAACCAGCAAAGGGTCACGATCCTCCAGAACACCCGACGCGGGGGGTCCCGCAAAACTGGCCGTCGGACAGAGTGCGTGGACTGAAACGCAACAGAGTCCATGGTGATCCCACCAGGAACATCCGAATCCAAAGAGAAGGCTGCTGGGCTCGACGGCTGAGAGACCACAGCAGAGGGTTCAGCCGGCAGCCCCTTCCGACTTCGCCGAGTTGAAGTCAGGGAAGGCTGAGGCCGATAACCTACGTCCACACTACCAGACATCTCTGCAGACCCCGGCAGGGATAAGCCGAGGCCGGCTGAAACGGTGACCGAAGACGTTGCAGACGGAACAGCAGTAGCAGCAGATACGTCGGGAGCTGTTCATACAGGTGGAAAAGTCAGTGAGCAACCGAGCTCGGCTCCAAAGGAGGAGTCACAACCCTATGCCAGCCTCAGATGTCGACAGGAGAGGGACCACAGTCCCGGAACCAGGCATCTCTTCACCGGACAACTCAACAGCTCCCACAGTATCCACCACAGGAAAAGATTGCACATCCCCTACGCAGGGGTTTAACTCTTACCAGACGTGGTCGTGTCGGGAGGCTCCGAACGACAGCGCTCCCCTACCCCCCCCCCCCCGGGTGCGGGAGGAACGGCCACGAGAACGCACCACACGGTTCACATAAGCCCGAAAAGTGGATGACTAAGACCCACAGAGCCCACAGAGTCGGTCTAAAGAACACCCATTACAAGTGGAACAAGAAGCATCGGAATAGTCCACATGCTTGGGGAAAAGGCATTGTCCACAAAGAACAGTCCTGGGCATAACGGAGGTAAGAGCAGTAAAAGAAAAGGCGAACTCAACAGATGTAGAAAGTAGAATACCCCCAACCACGAGAGAAGGTGGCAGAAATTAAAGGACAGACGGGAACACAAGTGAACCCAGACCGCCGACAGGGACCCAGGAAGTCTGCCCTCAACAGAGAGGAGAAATCCTGTCGATACAGCCCCCCCTCCCACAATAATAATAATAGCATCCAAAAGGATAACATAAATTTATCAACCCAAAAGTATATGCCCGAATCGCATGGTACACAAAAGTCGCGCGCGAACACGGAGAATATATAACATACAATGAAAATGTGGTTGAAATTAATAACGAGAATATATAAAACACAGTCCTGTTTTTATACGATCCTCAGATCTATAATTCCAGTCACAGGTAACCATTATCAACGAGTTGAATTATCACCGTTTCTTAATGCAAATTGACGTCTCGCCATGCCGGCGGAGGAAAAAAGAATTATTCATTAGTTGCATGACTGCGCACTGATACCGGAAGCCGTGGATCTGTACTAGGAGAAGAGCTTCCCCTACTGGGTGTGCGCCGGTAGCACTCGACCCAGTTTTGGCTCATTTTTTTTTTGGTGCTTTTGAACCACTTTTCTTTCCCAAATCCCTTTGGAAAGATCAAAGATTGTAGGTACACGTATCACCCTAATAACACGCACTGCGCATGCACACTGTCACCAAGTATCACTATGGTAATTACGTCACATCATGGTCACTTACGTTGGCTGCCTTGACAACCCAACATGACTTTGACGTCACTTCCGCTTCCTGCATTCCCCCCTTCAACCTTTGACTCAAAACCACATTACATACTACTATGGTAAAATAGTTTTGTCGATAGTGTGTAGTTGTTGAACAATGGAAAATTTTTAGTTATGGAAACGAGTTTACTACCCTGTACCTCTCAGAGACGTACCCATGGGAAAATAAATTTATTCCAATTTCTATCAAAACAAATCAAGCTAGGCTTAAAGAACAAATACATGTATTTACCCTTAAAACGAACGCAACACGCTTGCTCATCAGGCCAGTACCACTGGACACCGAGATTTCGATTTTCGAACGGTTAACAAATCAAAAACAAGCAGATGTTCTTAAAGTATCATAAATAATGCTGTTTGACATTTGTATCATCAGAGACAAAAAGAGATGCTACACCGTTTTGAAACTTTTAAAATAACTCCTTCCACAGGGGGAGAGATTAAAAAGAGATATTACACCCTTTTGAATGTTTTATAATATTTTGTATCACACCGACGCATAACATTCACTGTTTTCGGAGACTTAACATATTCAGAGCTAAAATACCTCTCATGTGGGAATTCTTCGCGCAGATACTCCTCGTGTGAACTATAGAAAAAGTGACTTATGCGTCGCGCATCCAGAGCTTTTCCCAGGAATACCAGAAAGTCATTTAACCTTTCACTGAGGTGCTCATAGGACCAGTCAATCGTCTTATTACACGACATGTGCAGAAAAACAGACTTAATAATATACGAACAATAACAAGAATCTTGGAGCAATTTGACCGTTTTCTCATCACGATAAGCTGCACTTTCCTTTATTGCTTTTAGAAGTCGAATGCACGTGGTGTGACAACTATCAGTACCCAATCTTTCATTTATCATTTGTAAGTATGACACTTCGAGAAATGTATTTGAGATCCTCCACAGATTATCTCTTTCATTGTTTGAATGAGTTTTTTCAAGGCCATATTTCGCTTTGAAATCATCAGCTAGATAAAAATTCTTTGTTGGTACCACAAAACGGGTATCTACTAAACCATTAGACAGCTGTTTACCCTGTACAACTGGTAAAGCTGGAACTAAATCTAGGGAAATTTGCAGTTCACCCCCTTCGACATAAAGGCAATTTTTGAAAGTCACCTCTAACGGAATGGCTGTGCCAATTCTTCCGCTCATCTGAGCACATTTCAGAATAGGCGTCAGTTTCTTGGGGATATCTTTGGAAATTGTTTTAACGGAAGCGTCAAGCAGAGGATAAAACCACCCGTGTAAGAAACGTTGTCGAGATATAGTCCTCTTCCCTCGAAAATCAGCTAAAAATGAGCTCAAAACTCGTGGAAGTTTCGAAATATCTTCATTCACAACACAGCAGCGACCGAATCCTGCAGGAACCTCCTTATCCTCTGCCCATTCCAGGACTTTGTATTGTAAACCATGGCGCTCTCTATCTATTATAATGGGTAGAATAATGTCAAATTCATCTGGTTTCATTGCTTTTAGGTTTTCAGACGAGCTTCCAACTCTACAGAGGTTTCCAATGAACGGTTCGAAATTCTCTTGTTTGGTGTGCATTAACTTCAATAGTTCACAAACAAAATCGTCAACATTACTCGCGACTTCACAAAATGCACGTTCATCAATGTGCACGTGCTTATGATAATAATCTAATAGATACTGATTTTCCTCTTTGGTAGCTTTGGGCGGCACTCTGCTATTATACACCCATCTGTTTGGATATTGTTTTGGCAATCTACCATCCCTGTTACCGATGTCCTCTGAAGCCTCACTTGTAACTGGGCTGAAAATACAGAACATGCTTTAAGTTAGTTGGGACGTTTAGTTGGCGGACACGGTGTCACATGTCACATGGACATAACTTTTTAGTTTTAGTGGGAGGATATATTACAATGATACAGCATATTATGGACCACAATTGGATAGCGAAACGCGTATAAAATTCACGACCAGCTCTCCAAGGTCAAGGCCATAGATAAATGTCAACACATGTAATCGGCAAACACATGAAGTTTTTCGTGCCTAGAAATTGACATCTTCATGGAAGGACATATCACAATGAAACTAACTCAATATATGTACCAACAAAATTCATGACTGAACACCAAGGCCGAGGCCACAGATTTTTATATAAACAAGACAGTCAACACTTCAGCCAGCATACACTTCAAGCTTTTTTGTGTCTGGGCCATAAAGTTTTAGTGGAAGGACATATCACAATGACTCTTACACAACATATGACGACGTAACACAAGATGGTGTGTCGTGCACACAATTCACTCCCGATCCGCCATAGTCAAGGTCACAGAGAGAGGTCAACACATAGAATCAGCATGCCTATAAACCTTTGTGAGCCAGTGCCATAAGTTTTTAAAAGAAAATAATTTAAATATGTCATATTGAAACTTATACAACATATGCACTGCCACTCGCTGGTGTATCGAGTACACAACTATTGACTCCCCTCCCTCCCCAATCCAAGTTGCAGATATGGGCCAACATGCACATCAACACATCTAGGCCCTCCCACCAAGTCATACATAACGGACGTCTGTCCCGCTAGGCGATACTCTTGTTTTGTTTCATTTGTATTCGAGCACATTCGTTGTTCTTCATGCTGTCTTGACATATGCAAAACAACAATTAGGCTACTATCATGAAACCTCATCCCACTTCGATGCTGAAATTGCAAGAAAAATATTCTTCAGTGAGTAGTATCGCAGGAATAGGTACCAATTAAAAAGTAGAATTTTTCGATCGAACACATTATTCATTTTTTTTGTCCAAAAGTTCATTCTAAAATGTTCAAATGAATCAAAAATACCACAGATCACTTCGGAAATGTCAATTGCAATGTTGCAGCATCTATTAACAACGGCTCCTCTTTGATTTCAGGAGCAAGATGCAGGTACATATATCTACAGGTCCGCACATTCGAGTGCTGATCACTTTAAGATCATGCTGTGAGATCTGTTATGACTATCGATGAGAATGAAGAAATAATGTTTCTGCATATTTATTTCCCCGTTAAACCCTGATGGTATCTTCCATGTCAGTTCAATGGCAGCAGTTGGGAAAGTACATGCTCATTATGTGGGATAGTCAAATTAATATTTTCAACGTGCAGCCCCATGACTGCACGTTGAAAATATTGATTGGGCTGCGCCACACATTCACTTAGCAGCCATCCTACTTAATGAAATTATGACGTATCATGTTCCATGGCCGGACAAGCGGCCCTTCGGGTTCAAAGAGTTAAAAACAAAATCTCTCTGGCCCAAGTGGCTCCAAGCCTTTGGTTCATCCCATATGGACATGACAATGCAGATAACTATACCATTCTAGCCGATTCAGGAGGGTTCAAATGAGTTCTCCGGAAGCGCATTCGTGACACACAGAGAAATTTTGTTTCCGCCAGGAACCAACACTGGTTCTTCAGATTGTCCTGGCAGGGAAACAAAATTTGGATACATAGAATCAAACATACACATCTTTTGGTTCTTCAACCTATCACATTAACTGGACTGTCAAGGCATCTGGACATTGTATGAATGGTAAAATATTAAGCCGGTCCAAGTTGAAGTTTTAAAATGGCGATGAAGCAACGTCAGAAACAAGGTTTCCATTGTTCCATCACGCATACGTTAACCCTTTACCCAACGCACACGTAATAAAAATTCATTATTTTAATTACTGTTTTTAAAAAAAATTCCAAGCATTTCAACAAAACCATATCATGTGACACCCTCATTGGAACGAGCTGTACGAGCTCGTTCCTATGAGGGAGGGGTCACATGATATGGTTCTCTTGAATTTTTAAAAAAATAATATATTTTTTCAAATGCTAAATTTGTAAATTAGGCCGATGGATGCGACCGATGCCGTTGGGTGAAAGGATAAGTTACGCGATAACGGCCATTTTGCATAAAGACATGACATGCAACTGTATATGAAATTGCCTAGCTCTAAATCACAATCAAGGCATTTTTGCTTTGGTTCTTCGATGGGTTTTAGTTCTAATTGGAACCAAATTTAGAGTGGATTTGTCTGAGTATATCTGTTTATCACAACTGGAAATATCACACTAAAACCAACAAAGGAACTCAATAACACATTTGGCATACATATACACTTCAGTACATAAGCAAGAAAAATGACAACATCGTTCTCATGCAGTATTCCAGAAAACACTTATTTTAACCCCTTACCTAACATGGAAAGCAGACGACACTTGCAAAAAAAAATTTGAATAACTAATTGTTTTCATTTTTTGTCTCAAAAACATAATTTATGATCCTCGTTGAAACGAGCTCGTTCCAACGAGGGGTCATAACCTATGTTTTTGAGACAAAAAATGAAAAAATAATGAAAACTAATTGGCGATTTTGGGGAATAGCGCTTTTGCCGTTACGTTGGGTAAAGGGTTAATTGAGTTAATAGAGTAAAAAAATGACAAATTATTATCACACCTTAGACAGTAGGGGAAATATGCATCGAATGTTTTTGATATAACTCCTGATAACTCCATAAGTTTAACCATAACAAGAGTCATTTTTTTATAATTTAATCACCAACCACATATCAATGCAATTTTACATCAGTGATTTGAAGGGGGTAAGGTGGCCTAGTTGGTAGAGGCGCAGGCTGCAAGCCGAGGGGTTCTCGGTTCGAATCCCACCTGCGGCAACCACGTTATGTCCTCGGGCAAGACACTTCACCCCATTGCCCACCTGGGGGGGGGGGGGGGGGCACGGTGGCGTTGTGTGCTAAGGCGTACTGCCCGTCAATTGTGGACTTGTCTTCAGCCAATGCCAATCCAGCTTGTGTGGAGTTAGTATGTTGGGGAGCCTGACAGTTGCTCGCCGTTACTCCGTGGTTCTCTCCGGGTACTTCGGCTTCCTCCACCCGTAAAACTGTCCGACACGAGGTTATCCTGGCTGTAGAAAGTGTAGTTAAACCCCAATAAATAAATAAATCAGTGATTTGAACAACAGAGTTAGGTAAAATGCAGTTGGGGATGCGTTGGACAGGCTGGCTGGACTTTTTGAAATATCCAACGTGGGAGTTAACTAGACGAGCAAGTTGCACGCTTGAACTATTTTGCACTGTTTTGTTTCACAAACATCCTCTAAATGCTTAGTAAATAGTGTATGTCCACGGAATGCATTTAAAACCAACCAGTGCTAAGAAACTGCTGTTGAACCTCTATTCTATTTGTTTACAACCCCCTCTATTCCAGTTTCAGCGGACTGAGCAAGGTGTTCTGCCTGGATTCCTATCGGACCATCTTGATTACAGGGTCCATACAGAGGTGGAGGGTTTTGAAATAATTCAAACAATTCTCCTCTTGAGAAGAGATACTGCTTTTTGGAAAAATGAAATGATATTATTTTGGATTATATAACGATCAAAACATGTCTTAGGAGGCACTGTCATTTATTGATAGCCCAACGGGAATCCTTAACACAGCCAGACACGCCCCCGACTGATCAGACATGGTAAATATACTTTTTGAGGGTTCAAGATCAAGAGTAGGCTAAATGCTACTTCTGTTTTACTCATCGCGGGGGGCGCTGTCCGTGTCCGAGATGTCGAAAACGACTTCAACTAGGTTGGCAAAAAATCCTCATTTATTTATTTATTTGTGTTTTAAGGTCACATATTTCTGCACAATGGCTAATCATGACCGCGACAGTTTTATGGGTGGAGGAAGCAGGAGTACCCGGAAAGAACCACCGAGCAACGGCGAGCAATTGTCAGCTCCCCAACATACTGACTCCACACAAGCAGGGTTAGCATTGGTTGAAGATAGGTGCACCATCGACGTGCAGTACGCCTTAGTACACAACGCCACCGTGCCCCCACGTGGGCAATGGGGGTGAAGTGTCTTGCCCAATGACACAACCATGTTGCCGCAAGTGGGATTCGAACCGAGGACCTCTCGGCTTGCAGCCTGCACCTCTACCAACTGCGCCACCGCCCCCCCCCCCCCCCCCCAAAAAAAATCCTCATACATAGAGATAAAAGTGCAGGCCTGGCATTCTTAAAAATGCAGGAGAGCTAAAAATCGCTCTCCTCACACGGCCTAGGGGAGCGATTAGCTCTCCTCAAGCTTACAAAAGCTGAAAGTGGCAAAATGAAGTTGTACTATTAATGAATTTTGCCTAGTGAGCTTTGTACATTTACTTTGGTGCTACTAACCAGGTAGCCTCTGTGAGACGGCTACACTGCCCCCCCCCCCCCCCCCACACACACCTCCGGGCCTTGGTGTGTGGCCCATTTTGCAGAGACCACTAACATAGCAGAGATATGAAAACCTGTGGGTTTTATGAATAGGCTGTTGTGGAAATCATTATTTTCTAAGGCTAGGAGTAGGAGGGCTATTTTTTTTAAGGCGAGCAGTAGGTGAGCGAATAAATCGCTCTCCTGAAATGCCAGACCTGAAAGTGCGCTAGCGGTAGCCCCGGAAAAAATTGCCTGTGTCAGATTTCCATCACTGGTATTAGAACTATAAATGAAAGTGTCAATGACACTGTAGCTTAACTTGACTGTGTGTTGTGTTTGCTGAAATTGATAATGTTCAATGTTTATGAAAGGGTTATGAAATACAAGAATTGTGATAATTGAGAATTCGTTAACTTCTGTCCCCTGTGAGCTATGTTTTCAGTAAAATAATCTGAGGTGTAGACTGTACTAAAGAATTGAGGGGTGGGTTAATGTGGCCCTCATATTAATGTATGCCAACCAAAGTTAGAAGTGACGGTGAAATTATTCCAAAACGAGTTATCCTATCAAGTTACATTGAAATCCCTTCATAAATAGGATCTGTAGACTGTGCTAAAGGTTTTCGGGCTTTGGGCCTGTGTAGCCATCAAGGTTGATCCATCGCAACCAAAAGGGGACGTCCTCATCTGGACATTAAACTGAGTCATCCAACAAAGCTACAATGAAATACCTTCATAAATACGACATGGAGTCTGTGTTTTCGGGTTTTGGGCTCGGGCAGCCGTCATAAATACTCACAGACTAATAGACTCACAGACTAACAGACTTCCGCACGCATGCTGGCAATAGTTTATCTTGACTTTGTCAAGTTAAGCTAAAAATGACAAAATATGTGTTTCTTTCGTTCGCGGCTATGGGATTGCCATCATTGTTAAATTGTTGAGAAAGAAACTCAATGATTTATTATTCGAGTGGTACAGTACTATGTAAATTAAATTATTAATAAGGCCCCCAAAGTAGATCTTCTGTTTCTCGGGCCATTTGTTTGAAAATTGCACGTGGGCGAGCGGTTTTTTATTTTATTTTTCATCTTTGTAATTATTTCTTTGCCATCAAAGGTTCATGTTCTTGGCTTGTTTTATGTTTTAGGCCCTATAATTTTCAGAATAGCATGGTGATGGTGTATTTCGTCACTTGAGTGCGAGAAGGCTTGGCAATGTCAAAGCATTGCAAAGCCTTTTTACATTCAAGGGGCAAATTTATCAGTGTTGTTAGGCTTTCCCAAACCCAGTTTGGGAAAGACTCTTGTTATTCTTCTTTTTCAAAATTTTTCTTCTCTATTTTTTTGTTGTTGTTTTTTTTGTTTTTTACGCTTTCCCAAACCCAGTTTGGGAAAGACTCTTGTTATTCTTCTTTTTCAAAATTTTTCTTCTCTATTTTTTTTCTTCTTTTTCTTCTTCTGTGAAAACGCGTATTTTCAAAGCCAAAATTTCACTATTTTTGGAATGTCTCAAAATTGTTTACAGTTATTTAGCTCAACTTTTCCACCCATTTAGAGCATAATATGATACACCACAATCACCACTAAAATCTTTCAACTTTAACCCTCATTGGCCAAAAATAACATGAATATAGATTTTTTCTTCAAAATTGACCAACTTCAAGGGAAATTTCTCAAATTGCAAGGTTGTTGTAACAATTATTTTGGTATGGATAGATGCAACAATGATTGCGGAAGAAAATTAATGTTTACTTTTTAATCTCAGATTTAACCCTCAAACACAACGAGGGCGAGAATAAGAGTACCATTTGAAAATGCCAAAATTAGCCAACTTTGGTTGCTTTTTCTGTCAGTTTGGAAAGGGTTAATTTCAAACACTTTCCATGTACGTATTCACAATTGACTGCCGAGCATATTTGCTGTTGTAAGTTTAGTTGTTGCATAAATGTTGGTACCGTCCAAAAAAAACTCATTTTTTCAGAATTTGGTAAGTTTAGGTGACGACTTACTCCATTGTTAATTGATTGAGATCTAAATGTTTTGTATAGCTGCATGCAGCAGTCAAAGTATGACAAATTTTGTTCTATATGTTATTATTAAAAGTTTAACCCTTAGCAGATTTGAGACTTGCCATAAGGGTACTGTCGGAATAGTTGTTAATTTCGCCAACATTTACATGCACTTTCTCGGCACTGGAGCCATATTGTCTCAAAATCTTTTCCATGAGAAGATAGGACATTCATCTAAGAACAATTTTGCTGTTATATGCTTTAACCCTCACCCAGTTGTCAGGCCTTGAATTGGATTACCCTCAACTTGTACATGTTCATTTAAATACCAAGATTCAAGATTAGTGCATGTCTCTTTTCAGACACTCAGTCTGTGATTGATGTCCATACATTAAGAGCATAATATGATACACTAAAATCACCACACAAATATTTCAAAATTAACCCCTATTGGCCACAAATGATAGGAATATAGCATTTTCTCTTCGAGATTGACTAACTTCAAGCGCTAATTTCTCTAATTGCAACGTTGTTGTAACAATTATTTTTGTATGCATAGATGCAACAATGCTGGCAGAAGAAAGTTACTGTTTAGTTTTTAATCTCATCTTTAACCCTCAAGCACAATGAGGGTAAGATTTCCATTCGTAAATGCTAAAATTAGCTTACTTTGGTTACATGTTCCTGCCATTTTGGAAAGGGTTAATTTTAGATACTTTGTTTTGCTATAGGTAGAGATGCTTAATGCATAAATCCGCTGCTGTAAGTTATGCTTTACGGCTTCATCCAAAATATGCTTTAAAGAATAGTACTGGGTGACAAAAAATGATTTTCAGTGAATTTTGCAAACATTTGTACTCACTTCCTCTAATTGCAAGGTTGTTATGGCAATTATTTTGGTATGGATAGATGTAACAATGATTGAAGAAGAAAGTTACTGTTTACTTTTTAATCTCAAGATTTAACCCCCAAGTGCAATGAGGGTGAGAATAAGAGTACCGTTATAGAATGCCAAAAATAGCCAACTTTGGATGCTTTTTGTCTATCATTCTGGAAATGGATGATTTCAAGCACTTTGCTTTGCTATATGTAGTCTGCATTTTCACATTGGAAAGTTGGGAAAGCCCGTAATTTGTCCAACAAATTACAATTCTCCAGTTTTGTTTTTGTTTCTGTTTTTTTTTTTCCTCCCTGAATTTTGTCTGTTGAACGGCTCGAAAACAAGCTGTACGATTTTGACCAAATTTGGCACACTTATGTAATGTCATAACATCTAGTGAAATGCGGTATCATCATATCTGTGAAAACGCGTATTTTCAAAATATTCTGCCAAAATCTTCAAAATTTCACCATTTTTCGAATGGCTCAAATTTTTTTACAGTTATTTAGCTCAAATTTTCCACACATTTAGAGCATAATACGATACACCACAATCACCACTCAAATCTTTCAACTTTAACTCCCATTGGAGAAAAATGACATGAATATAGATTTTTTCTTAAAAATTGACCAACTTCAAGGGCAAATTTCTCTAATTACAAGGTAGTTGTAAGCATTATTTTCGTATGGCTAGATGCAACAATGATTGTGGAAGAAAGTTACTGTTTACTTCTTAATCTCAGATTTAACCCTCAAGCACACTGAGGGCGAGAATAAGAATACCGTTTGAAAATGCCAAAATTAGCCATCTTTGGATGCTTTTTCTAACATTTTGGAAAGGGTTAATTTCAAAAACGTTTCACGTACGTATTTACAATTGACTACCGAGCATATTTGCTGTTGTAAATTTGGTTGTAAAGTTTAACCTTATCCCATTCTGGTTGCATAAAAGTAGGTAGCGTAAAAAAAAAACTCCAATTTTTCAGTATGTTGTAAGTTTAGGTGGCGATTTACTCCATTTTTAATTGCTTGAGCTCTGAACGTTTTCTATAGCTGTTTGCAGCAGTCAAAGTATGACAAATTTTGTTCTATATGTTATTATTAAAAGTTTAACCCTTGGCAGATTTGAGACTTCCCATAAGGGTACTGTCGAAATAATTGTTATTTTCACCAACGTTTACATGCACTTTCTCAGCACTGAAGCCATGTTGTTTCAAAACCGTTTCCATGAGAGGATTGGGCTTCAGCCAAGAACAATTTTGGTGTTATATATTTTATTCAAAGTTTTACTAAGGGTACTGTCGGAATAATTGTTTTCAAAATATTCTTCCAAAACCGTCAAAATTTCACTATTTTTGGAATGTCTCAAAATTGTTTACAGTTATTTAGCTCAAATTTGACAATTTACTCCTTTCCTAATTCATTGAGCGCTGAATGTTTTCTATGCCTGCATGCAGCAAGCATAGCATGACAACTTCTGTTTTATACGTTATAATCTAAAGTTTAACCCTTGGCATATTTAGGAGTTTCCATTTCAATCCCTGCATATATTGGTAACCGTGCATTGGCCTTTCGGTGGTGCTACATGAAGCCGCAAATAGTTATGGTTGAAAAGTTAATCAAATAGACAGATATAATGCCTAACTCAGCCGGTGACAGGTAAATAATGAATGGAGAAGTCGTTGAATTGAGAATAAAGTAGGGACGAATCGTGCCCTCAGTTTCCACCTGATCCATGGTATTTCCACGCGGTCTCGGCACTTGACAAAGATACTAAACTGTCTGGCAGGGGCAGTAGAAAACATTCTGAGAATTTCAAGTTGTTGCCTTGCATGGTCGGGACATAATTGGCGTATATCCGACATTGTATCTGTTCAATTTGAATGTCAAATTAGCCAGATGACGGCTTTTTCTCCACCGGATCGAGATGTCAGTTTCTGCCGGGACGGTCTAAAATAAGCAGTTTAACTCAAAACTTACTGTCCCATATGAATGTGCGAATATTTAAAGCTGAACAGTTCATCAAACAGACAGAAATAATGCCAAACTCGACCGGTGATAGGTAAATAGTGAATGGAAACGGCATTGCATTGGGAATAGAGTAGGGACGAATCGTCCCCGCGATTTCCACGCGATCCACGTTGTTCCCACGCGGTCACGCCACTCGATAAAGATACTGTTCTGTCGAGCAGGGATAGTAGAACAACTTCTGAAGATTTCGTGTATCTGCCTTTACTTATCTGGACGCAGTGTGGCGTATGAGCGACACTGCTGTCTGTTCAATTTTAATATCAAATTAGCCAAATTACCGCCTTTTCGCCATTAACCCATGCGTGATTTCTGTCCACTATTCATTTTTGGCAATTATCTAACTGTTATCCAAGAACAATTTTGCTATTATATGTTTTATTCCAAGTTTTAACCCTCACCCAGTTGCCAGGCCTTGAATTGGAGTACCCTCAACTTGAACATGTTCATTCAAATAGCAAGATTCAAGATTAGTCCATGTCTCTTTTCAGACACTCAGTCTGTGATTGATGTTCACACATTAAGAGCATAATATTATACACTAAAATCACCACACAAATATTTCAAAATTAACCCCCATTGGCCACAAATGATCTGAATATATCATTTATCTTCAAGATTTACTAACTTCAAGGGCAAATTTCTCATAATTGCGAGGCTGTTGTAACAATTATTTTTGTATGCATAGATGCAACAATGCTTGCAGAAGAATGTTACTGTTTAGCTTTTAATCTCATCTTTAACCCTCAAGCAAATGAGGGTAAGAGTACCATCCGAAAATGCCAAAATTAGCTAACTGTGGTTGCATCTTCCTGTCAGTGTGGAAAGGGTTAATTCTAAACACTTTGTTTTGCTACGGGTAGAGATGCCTAATGAACAAATCCTCTGCTGTAAGTTATGCTTTGGGGCTAAACACAACATAAGATTTGGCCATGTAAAGAATAGTACTGTCAGAAAAAAAATGATTTTCAGTGAATTTTGTAAACATCTGTACTCATTTCCTCTAATTGCAAGGTTGTTGTAGTAATTATTTTGGTATGGGTAGATGCAACAATGATTGTAGAAGAAAGTTATTGTTTACCTTTTAATCTCAAGATTTAACCCCCAAGCAAAATGAGGTCGTGAATAAGAGAACCGTGAGAGAATGCCAAAATTAGCCAACTTTGGATGTTTTTTGTCTATCATTTTGGAAATGGTTAATTTCAAACACTTTGCTTTTCTATATGTAGTCTGCATTTGCACATTGGAAAGTTGGGAAAGCCCGTAATTTGTCCAACAAATTACAATTTTCTAGTTAACATGGGTAAATTTTCAGACAAAAAACATTTAATTTTTGTTTTTTTAAGTTTACATTGGTATCAAAAGAATGTATGAGGCAGCCAAAAGGACCACGCGGGAGGGCCTGATCAACATAATTTTTACTTTTTCAGGCAATTTTATGTATAGCCAACTGGTCCGACCACTCTGTGACAGAACCTGTGTGAGATTCACATGGTGAATCTTAAAAGAACCGTGAAGCAATTTTGCAGTCGAGGGCCAGTTACCAGGCAGCCAGGGACATAAGTCTTTTCACCCTTTCATTTCAGCAACGTCAACGGAGCGACAACAGATTGCAACAACACAAGCATTGCAACAATGAAACTGCTGGCTGGAATACTTCAAAACACTGTACTCAAGCATACTGGTATTACTTGTTTAACCCTTTAAACACGAGAGTGAGTTGTTCCGGTCCAGGATTGTGATACATCATCATTTCATTAAGTAGGATGGCTGTTAGGTGCATGTGTGGGGTAGACTAATCAATATTTTCAACGTGCGTTTCTAAGGCTGCACGTTGAAAATATTAATTGGTCTACCCCCAAATAATGAATATAGACTGTTCCAATTGCTGCCATTAAACTGGCATGGAGATACCACCGGGGTTCAAAGAGTTAATATTTGTTTAGGATCAACATGTCAGTAATTGAATGTAATTTCCCCATGAACGGAGATGAGCACTCGACCCAGGCTTTTTACTATGAAATAACAGAAGACAAAGAATTTCAGATATCCAGCGACTTATCTAGCTTCAGTGTCCCTTACGCTCTGGCTGGCTGTATTTATTTATACAAGAAGCATATGTTCTTCTGATCTGACATTAACTAAAATATTCAGAATTTACTGAAATTTTGACTGAAATGTACCAGACAGTCACATAACCCAAATGTGGCGTTTGCTTCGCAAACAAAATAATTTGGTCATCTGGAGAAGTAGTATGTCATAAAACGGTGACGGGATTCGTTGTCCGAGACAGTGCTACATACACGTACATGTAGTTTTGCTATCCACAGAGCAACAAACTGTTGAAATCCTTTGTATCCGATATATTAGGGGGGTAACTGAAACTGAAATTCCCAATTAATGTAGATAGTTACCAAAACTGATGATGTGAGAAACTACCAACCTGATGTCTTGCTAATATTTTCGCCTCCATCCAAACGATGAAGTTTTGGAGCTCCCAGCTCCGCACTTATAACACACACGAATCTTCAGACCTTTAAATCGTTTGCCTTTCATAATTATGAACTGGTGCATTCATACTTTTTATTATGGTGCATTAAGCCTTCCGTCGATGCAACACCAAAAATCACCATTTAACCTTTAAACCCCAAAGGCCAATTTCCAGGACCAGGATTACAATGTGTCCCAATCTTTTAAAGTAATGGCCCCTCAAGGATTTTTTGGAGAGCAGACCAATGAATAGCCCCAGGCTGAACGTTGAAACTATTAATTGCTCTACCCCCAAATATAAATATGGGACCTCCCAACTGACGTTAGTGGAGTGACAGGGGAGATACCATCATATTTCAAAGGGTTAATTCTAAACACTGATGTCCATACAACTTGATCGTCGTAATGCTCAATGATCACATACAGAAAAGTGTCTTTACCAGCGCCATTTATGGTGATGGTGGTGGGATGATGTTGCTGTTATAAACATACAATGCTTAACTGGTAAAGTGCTGGAAGCCCATATTTAGGCTTTATTCTGAAGTGAGGGTACCACAGCTTGAAGGCTTCATACTCAGTGGATGTGCTTTGTATTATCTTTGAAGTGATATTATTTAGTCTGCGAGGACTTGTCTTGTTATAATTTGCGGGAGAGTGCCTGTAGGCACTCTCACATAAATTGTAACAAGGCAAAGATATGTGAACACATTTTGATGGGTAAAAATAATTTAGCACTCTACCAGTTAACAACAATCTCGAATATTTTTAGTTTCCCGATGGCTCGAAGTCGCCGATCGCTTTTTATAAAACATACTGTAATCACTCTGAAAAATGAATTTGTCGATGATGTGCACTCGTTTCGCGACACGACAAAGTGAATATTTACAACATATTTTACTCATTATTGACAACAAACAGGGGTCGAGATACGACAGTAGATACCCTGTTACAAGTCTCAGTGCCAAGTAAACACCACAGATATCAGATAAAACACTATCTGATATTTATGGTAAACACCGTGACGTTTGATAAAGTGAACTTTGACTTCATCAAATATCATCGATTGGGAGGAGTTATCCCTTTGATTGGCTTGACGCCATCTTTAGGGTTGGGACTATTATTATCCCTGATGGGTGAGGGTGTGAGATGCGGATATCGCACCCGAGGGCAAGATATTTTGGCCAGACATGAGGCTTGCCGAGTGTCTGGGCCAAATATCTTGTCCCGAGGGTGAGATTTCCCCATCTCACACCCGCCCCCATCAGGGATAATTTTTCTCACCTCATCAAAAAACTCTGACGTCATCAAAAGTAATTCAGTGGCACGTGCAGTTATATCGAAAAATTTTGTTGTCCATTTCTAAAAAAAACCTGATTTGCTTATCGGAAAGAGCGCACAAAAGGTCTGTATATACCTAAGGTATATACCACGAAATTAAATCCTAACGCCGGCAAGACAGGAGTTAAAGATTTGTAGCGAAATGAACATCAATACATTCCAATGACGTCAGTCGGGCGCATGCAACAGTCGATTATTATCAATCAATTCTATTTTCTTCTACAAACGTTCTTCTAATATTTCCGAAACGTGACGCCATGATGTTTCTTTACGGAAGAACGTGCGATGATTAAATAGTTCATGCGCTCATTAAATATGCTAATAAGCCGGTCACGTGGGGCATGTGAGATATATATCTATTTCACAAGGCCTTCTCACACGAGACATCCATATCTTGCATGGGAAGTGTGGAGAGAAAGATTGATTTCGACATTTTTGGCTGACGTTCCATCATTCCAATTGTATAAAGTTCCGTGCTCATGACTCATAAGGCAGAATTTTTCGAAACATTGGAAATATAATCACCCCCAACAATCATTTCTAAAAATATAATGCAGTCCACCTAAATTCCGAACACTAAAGTGCTTCGCCTTTTCAAGAGGTTATTTTTTTAGGATTCCCGATTTTAGAAACGCGGTATTTATTAGTTAATAACTTAACATAATATTTACTCTCCTTAAAAACTTTTAAAAAATCTTTTGTCGTTCTTGATTTGTATGTGCAGACTAACTTTTGAATGTTCAATACCAACATTTACTGCTTCTTTATGAGTTAACACATCGCACTTGAGTCCTCCGAGTGAAAAGGTTATGGACGAAATCCATTGATCAGAGTGAGATCGCTTCAATAAGGCTAAATAAAAGTAATCTTTTGATTCTCAGGCTCCGGCGCATTCGTTTTTTCGGACCGCGTTCGTCATTTTTATTTCCGAGGCAAAATTCAAAATATACAAAACTACCATGTGATTTTAACGGTATCACATCGCGATTTGCGATGACTTATGTCGTATGCATTGATACAGTATTGTTATTCCTATCACAAAATGCGACACGATTCTCAGATGTATACAAAATAAATATTTATTTAACTGGTTGAGGACTAGATTATTTTTTGTGGTCTGAATTTGTTCATCAAAAATTGTTCTTTTATAAACTATCAGCGAAATCAACATGGAAGCTCTAGTATTTAATTTTTGGGCTCTCACAATTGGAATTTAGGCATCGGCGACCATTCCATCGGGAACATAAAATAAAAATAAAAACCGCCCTCCCTCATTCGTTTTAAAAAGAAAACGCATGAGAATCAATTAATTAATTTGGTTTGGCCTAATTCTAAAGATTTTTTATTCCTTTCTCTTTCTCTTTGTTGCTTGATATTTAGTGTAGAAGAGAAGCAGTTGGTGGATAGTGACCAATCAGAAATAACCACACCGAATGGAACTCCCATCAGAGTAATAACTCAACTTTTGTTGAATAGGACAAGAAGCACAAGTCAGGGTTCAGTCAATAGACTTCAGGTAATAAACTGGAGATCTACTGCCAAATATTAATTAGGCTACTTGAGCATTCGAAAGTTTACGTCTGTTGGAAATTCCACTCCATGAGTATTTAATGATGGTACTTTGTATAGTTTGTTATTCGATCGGAGGCAAATGGCAAATGTGGTAGACATGAAAATGGCTATGCTATTTGTGCATTTGCGATATTCTTAAAGAAGCGAATGCATTGCTTTCAAGAGTGTGACACAAGCTGTACTCAGTCGAGCGAAACTTAGATCACGGAAAGCGCACAACTGAATACAAATAAAAAAAATGCACATTTGACAATGATTACGACATTACGTCGCCCGAGTGCTAGAATGTTCTATGTCCCCTATGTCGACGGTCAGTAAAATAACAGATACCATAAACCCCGAGTAATCTATTATAAATAATAATAATATAAATAAAAAAAAACTACGTCTGATAACCCCATTTTTGAGTTATCAGTACCGATATGTGTTTATGAAAAAAATCACAATATGTGTGTGTGTGTGGGGAGGGGGGGGGGTGGGGGGTGGGGGGTGGGGGACTAGAACATTTGAAGACGTCGTGTCCCATTTTTCGGTTTAGCCCCTTTTTACACCCACCCACCACTTTGTGCAATTTTTCTACTGCCATTTTCAGACGCTCAACCCCATCTTTCCCACTGAAATTACGAATTGCTTTGACAAGCATCGTAATAGGTATGGAAAGAAGTATAGTTCGCTGATTAGTTTGATTCAACCAGTGATTCCAGGTACTTGTTACAACTCTTTATTACCCAGAAAGGTTAATTTCACATCCTGTTTGCAAAATGAGGCTTCAGAAATCTAAAAACACAATCATCCAGAACGGCTCAATGTCCATCAAAGTATGAATAATGGTCTAAGATATGCACAACCCCATTTTCCCCAGATTGGGCGTAAATAAAATATGTTTAAATTATTCTTCTTTTTTTGTACCATAGGAGTAAGCTAAAAATGACAAAAATTTCAATCCATTCTTATTTATTTTTTACTTGATTCTGGCAGGAGTCTGGATGTTTGATTCTATAAGTGACTCCAAGTACTAACCTTGTTAGTATGGTGTATTTATTTTTTGGTTTATTTTTGCCTAATTCTCAATTAAAAATCAGTTGAAAATGATATTTGTCAATGTTCCAAAATCTCAAGTTACAAATGACACATGTGGTAAAGTCTTAATACACAATAACAGCAAGATAAACTATACTGAATATTATATTGTGACTCGGTCATGTAACAATATTTGAAATTTGAAAGCGTGTTGAAACTGTTAACAAAAGGGGAGTTGTCACAATCAATTCACTGGCACTCCTTCTCCGCCATAATACTAAAGCAATGACGAGTAAACAACAGAAAATATTCTCAAATATCCTTTTATCATTTGAGTGAATAATATTCTATTCACTTCAAGCCCTTGAGGTGAATAGAATATTAGTTGATACTAGCACATTTTTAATTCATGTTGTATCTGGTGCATTATAAAGCATTTTCCCCCAAAATTTGTCCGTCAAATATTTTCTACACTGAGAACCAGACACCCACCCCTCCACCAACATGTAGTATTTGTGACATTTGCACAGGGTTCAACTCATATTAACATTTATAAAGGCTCTTTGTGTTGCAGTTAACCTATTAGGGTTGATTTGCGGCATTATCTCAGCGGTTTGGAACATAAATAATGATATTTTGCAGAAAATTATAAAAAAATTGAATATTTGAGAACGCACGTGTTTAGCGCACCCATGAGACCCACCCACCCCACACATAACGTCTCGAAATATTTGGTCCTCCCCGATGTGTCCCCGAAAACATATAGCACATATCCACATATGATGGAAAAGGATTCTATAGGCATAGACAAACAAGAGAATGAATTCCACGGAAAGTGGGACTAGTGTTTGGTGGAATGTGCTTTGTGTAAGGGCACAATCATGTGTATTGATGCGCACACATTATACGCTGCACATGTATGGGAACATGGTGGATGCGCTGATATGTGCTGAATTGAAAATGTCAGCGTATCACAATAAAACCTAAAGCATGCGGGAACATGCGATGAAAGAAGGATTCTAGTCATAGCCAGACGCTTTTCATACTGCTCAATCGAAAACCGGATTCTGAGGGTAAATACGGAATTCTCAGAGAATACTATAAGACTCCCAGAGAAAAATCGTGAAAAATCGAAGCAGCTAATCAAGATTTTGACATTTTTATCGAAAGAGAAGATATATGGAAAGGTACGTACCGACACATATATCTTTATCCAGTAGTTTAACTATCCTATCGGAGTCCTGTTCGCGAACAGTATCTTATTGTCCATTGAATGGGAAGAATAGGCTGCACAAAATGGGAGGGCCGCTGAATTTTTTTTTGTTGTCTCAGTACGATTGGCCTTTCATTAACATTTCGGGGTTTTCATATCGACCGATAGGCTTTTATTTTTTTTAGGGTTCCCAATTGAGACGCCCAGGTTACATGCCCTTCATTGCTCCGAAATATTGAAAATTTTACGATTTCTTGAGGGATGGAAAAAACAATAATAGCAACACGGCGTTTCAGGGTGACAACGGGGTTTCTGGACGACAAAGGAAGTTTCACGTCATCTGAAGCCACTCCGGTGAGGCGGAATTGGAACCTTTTTAACTAAAACCACAAATCTAAATGTTATAGTTCAGTTCCTGATATTAGAGAGGCATCCACATGACATTTACACCTATATAATAAAAAAACAAATCTCAGCGCTTTCTGCAAGCAGGTTTTTTAAGCAGATATAATTTATTTATTAAATCGGAACATGCACAAATACAGTTTACTCAGGTGGGGGCGCGATGGCTTCGCGGGTAGAGGTGCAGACTGCAAGCCGAGAGGTCCTCGGTTCGAATTCCACCTGTGGCAACCGCGTAGTGTCCTTGGGCAGTACACTTCACCCCCATTGGCCATTGCCCACGTGGGGGCACGGTGGGGGTGTGTACTAAGGCGTACTGCACGTCGATCGTGCACCTGTCATTCAACCAATGCTAACCCTGCTTGTGTAGTGTTAGTGTGTTGGGGAGCTGACAGTTGCTTGCCGTTGCTCGGTGGTTCTCTCCGGCTTCCTCCACTGGTAAAACTGTGGTGGTCATGATTAGCCAATGTGCAGAAATATGTGACCTTAAAACACCAATAAATAAATAAACTAGAAAAATGTGAGCACTGATCACTAAATGATACCACCCACTCCCACCAAGAAACATTTTACAACAGTAAAAATGTGGTTAATCTAGAGAGCACAAACACTGACAACCCCCCCCCCCCCCCCACCCCACCCACACACACCTTCTCCCCGAAGATTGAATTGACAATGCCCATTTTTCAATATGTGAAACTGTAAATATGAAAATATCTGAAAAGAAAATAGGAGGTGCACATCTTCAATGTACGTAAAAGAAGGTCTGAAAGTTTCAATGAAATTTGTCCAATGGTTTAAGAGGAGTTGCGGCGGATAGCAGATCTGTACAGAATGTCAGCTGAATTTGACAAAGTTCATTTTTCAATATCGAAAACTGTAAAAATGAAAATATCTGAAAACAAAATAGGAGGTGCACATCTTCAATGCATGTAAAAGAACGTCTGAGAGTTTCAATGAAATCCGTTCACTGGTTAAAGAGGAGTTTCGGATAGCAGATGTGTACCCCCCAAAAGCGTAACACCCCTATAGCGTAACGGACGGACGGACGGATGTTAGTCGGAATATGAAAATATCTGAAAGAAAAATAGGTGGTGCACATCTTCAATGTATGTAAAAGATCGTCTGAGAGTTCCAATGGAGTTTGTTCAATGGTTTAAGAGGAGTAGCGGATAGCAGATCTATGCCCCTCCCTACTAAAGCCTGAATTGACAAAGACCATTTTTGAATATGGGGAACTGTAAATATGAAAATATCTGAAAAGAACATAGGAGGTGCACATCTGCAATGTATGTAAAAGAATGTCTGAAAGTTTCAAAGAAATCTGTTCAATGTTTAAGAGGAGTTGCGGATAGCAGATTTGTGCAGAATGTCAATTGAATTTGACAAAGTTCATTTTTCAATATGGGAAAATGTAAAAATGAAAATATCTGAAAAGCAAATAGGAGGTGTACATCTTCAATGTATGTAAAAGAAAGTCTGAGAGTTTCAATGAAATCCGTTCACTAGTTTAGGAGGAGTTGCGGATAGCAGATGTGTACCCCCCTAAAGCATAACGGACGGACGGACGGACAGACGGATGGACGGACGGACGGACGGACGGACACACGTACGAACAGACATAGTGAACACTACATACCACCCACTTTTCAAGTGGGTGGTATAATAAATAAATTTACTCGGGTATGAATTTTCTGCAGAACACGTCGACAAATCATACTGGCCGAAAGTATCTTCAAGACCTGAAAAAACGACGTTTGTTTCCGCTAACCCGAGCGACCCGATTTCAGACTGCCGAGTCTGAACATTTGATTGAATTCGACAGAAAAAAGTAAAAAAAGGTGGCATTTTTGCCACTTTCTAAATCGCGCAACATATACTACTCGAAGTTTGCTAAGAACCAAATATTTGACACATCATTGTGAAATTTGCTTGTGACATACTTGCGATATTTTTGGTGGATATGATTAAGGAATGTATTGCGATGGTCCCCAGTGTTTTCATTAGCTCTCTTGACAGGCAGACTTTTCGTAACAGAAATGAAAAGCATGTACCCCTTGATTTTCATGATGTGTTCGTGTACTATCTACATGTACATGACATGTGTAGGGTATTCAGTCTTCATTTCAACACAAACCCTTGTGATTTAATGACAGAATATGGCAAATGCAAATGTAAGAAGACATTTGTCAGAAGTAGAAATGTAGCGGGCTGTAAGGATGGTAGAGCAAGGGGCTACCCATCGTCAGGTTGGTGAAGCCCTTGGTGTGCACTATACGGTGAACACCAGAGCCTGGGCAAGATTTCAGCAGTATGGCACACCAGTAAGACGGCATAGTGGTGGCAGAGACAGGGCAACATCTGCAGCTAAAGACCGGTTTTTGATCATTCAGGCCCGTAGGAACCGCTTTGCCACAGCAACCCAATTTCGCCGTGACCTTCAGAATGCATCCGGGGTAAATGTTTCGACGCAGACTAGAATGTGGTCTCCGATCGAGAAGACAATGTATTCGCATTCCGCTGTCACAGAACCACCGCCAGGCACGATATGAATGGACCATGGACCACGTTGGATGGACCAGAGAAGATTGGCAACCTGTCCTTTTAACAGATGAGTCAAGGTACTGCCTTGACCACACATATAGGCGTTCGAAGGTATGGAGAAGACAAGGAGAGCGATTCCATGCAGCCAACATTGCTGAGCATGACCGCTATGGTGGAGGGTCAATCAGGGTCTGGGGCGGCATCAGCAGGGATGGACGTACAGAGCTCTGTGTCCTTGAACGTGGTACATTGACTGCACAGCGGTATATTGATGAGATCCTGGATGTCCACGTCAGATTGTATGCAGGTGCAGTGGGTGAGATATTCATTCTGATGGACGATAATGCCCGTCCTCATGTTGTCCATGATGTCGGGAAGTACCGACAGAGGGAGGGGATTGAGCGTATGGACTGTCAGCAAGATCCCCTGACCTCAATCCAATCGAACATGTCTGGAATGAGTTGCAGCGTGCAATTTCAGCTCGTCCAGTCCAGCCAAGAAGTGTCCAGGATCTTGGTGCCATGCTGGCCCAAGAATGGAACAACATCCCAGATAGGACCACCAGGAACCTGATTGGGAGCATGAGAAGGCGTTGTCAAGCTGTAATTAACAGTAAATGGTCTCATACTCGATATTGAACCCATACCAGTTCGCTCCGTCAACTTTTTGGCTAACTGAAAAATTTCCTCTTTTACCAATAATATCCATTTTCCATGGCTATCGTATTCAAAAGCTAAAAAATAATGTCAAACACAAATAAAATCTTAATTTCTGTACTAAAATCATTGAAGATAAAATTAAATAAAAAATCTATACTCTTTTCATCACAATATTTGAACTAAATAGGTAGTTGGATATACTTGGTGCTTAGCAAACTTTGAGTAGTATATATTGATCGTCAAAAAATTAAGATTTTATAAAAAAAAAAGAAACCCTATTTTATATAAAAGCCTATCAAGCTACAGAACTTCTTCATAATATTATAATATTCAGCAGTCCTCTTAATATTTGGAATTGTGCGTTCGCATGCCTCACTTTATCATATGAAGTGTCAAAATTAGCACACCTCAGCAACTGTAATAAATTGCCTTTTCAAGTGATTGTGGTGATAGACTGGTTAAGTAACATCGTATTTGTCTTGGCTAAGAAAGCACAAATGACTTACTTTTGTTTATTTGAAGACAATCAAGTTCCTTGCGTTGGTGTTATAACAAAAGTGGTTGATTTTGTAACAAAAGTGGTGAGCTGTTACAAAAGTGGGCACGTGTTGAAACAAAAGTGGTAAGCTGTAACAAAAGTGGTTTGTTGTAACAAAAGTGGTTGCCAGAGTTGCTCTTGTATCGAACACCTTTGAGCACACTATTTTGAAGACATTATGCTATCGCGACGTCAGCGTGCGCAAACAGCCTATTACTTTAAAGTTCGAGTGTCAATTTACAGGGAATCCTTTGGCATTTCCCAAGGAGATTTTCCTGGTTTTTAAATAGCAGGCACGCCATTGGTCGAAATGTACAACGTGACTAACTACGCATGCTTACTGGAATACAATCCATGTGTCCTGTTTCAAATTTGAGGTAAACAATATTCAATCACTTGCTTAATAATGGCCACTGTTGAAACAAAACACTTGAACAGTTGATGAAGAAAAATAATACAGAAACGTTTCATGGTCTGCGAGGGCAGACAGGGCGGTAAAAAGGGGAAAGACCCCAATTTAAACCAACATTAATCCACACTAGTGAAGTAAAATCACTTTTTGTAAACCGTGATATTAAAGCAAGTTGAATTTTTGTCCGCCTCACCGGGATAAAACCAACTCTTCATGTGCCGATTATGGTTTAATACGGCATTATCGGTGACGGTATTGACAATTTTACCGATTATAGTCAGTATACCGTAAAACCACCCAGCACCACAGAGAGGCATATTTTAGGCTGAAAAGGTTATAAATTGAGTTAAGGGAACTGCATTCTAGAAAAAACAAATAAAAAGTTTTCCCGTTTTACCAACTCTATTTTTTCATCCCGTTAGCGGAAACAAACGTCTTTTTTAGGCTTTATCGAACATGGAATATGGGGGTAAGTTTTCATTTTTAAAATATTTATGTCGAAATGAAATTAAGTCGAGAAACGATGGGATGAAGCAATCTCATATAATTGCTACTAGATTCCATAAAACTAATAATGTATGGCCCTTCTAGATAGCCCTTGATGTAGATGTTCGATGAGTTTATACATGATGATTTGCAGATACAGTAGGACAGAAAACAGTGAGTTGAGTTACCTTCATTCTCAAATTAGGGCGGCGGGGGCATTCAGAGGTATAAAATTGACACAAATTTGATTTCACTTTCCAGGAAATGCAAACATGGCTACATCTGGCGCGCATCACTAAGAGAATGGCATTTAATAACTGAGTCTGCTAAGTAACACAGAAAATCAATTCATCACAGCTGAATGATATAGAGGAGGGTATAAAGGGACGTTCTTTTGTTAGACTGGTCGGTCACCCGGGTTATAGTAGACCTCGGCAGTCTGCAGCCAAGTCGACGTCTTTCGGTTTTGCCCCGCGTTGTGTTCGGGCGGCCTATAATAGGCCCATCAATCCCCCATTGAGGGGTAACAGACCACATAACTTGGCTCCGGTAGCCAGATCGGTAAAGCTCCTAAAATATCCGAATTTGCTACATTGCATTTTCCTGCTATATCAGGATATACAGATTTATGCTTGGCGAGTTGTGGTGTACCAATTCAAATCCATTTTGTTTCTCCAACTTTGACGTCCGAAACATCAGAATTACTGGGGATATCAATTAGTGTCCGCTGACCGATTACTGGTTATTTGAGCTCACAATCGGACGATGCCGATTTCGATTATAATACCTTGCACTACTAGATAAGTCGCTGCCCGCAAGAACTACATTAAATTGAACATATTTTACAGTGATTACATTCCGTTCACTACTAGATAAGTCGAAACTCGAAAGAACTACATTAAATTGAACATATTTCACGGTGTTAAACTCCGTTGGCTCAGGTCCAGTAAAATTACCAGTCGCGCACACTTGGATGGTGAACATGGCGCTCAGACTCAGAGCCACGATTATCACCCAAGTGCGCACAACTGGTAATTTTTACTGCGACCTGAGTCAGTGGAGTGCAACCTTCACTTTTCCGTTATCAACTGGCGATTGCCGCAAGTACGCTCAATTGTAAGCTTTACATGTCGTTTAACTTGCATATCCCATAAAGAGGCGTCTAGAGAGATTAAGAATACACAATGTGGTGGTGTTTCAACTTTATTGAATGGTATCATTGACATCATTTTACATTAACAATTGAACAATTGCAGAAGATAACTAGACTTTATGATTCTGGAGAATCATGGCTTTTCCCGATTAGATTCCATAATTTTTCATGACCCCACAGTGTCTGATGAATTGTTTTTAACTGTCTCACTGAAGTTCCCTCATTGATGTTATGAGAAAGGTGAGTATAGTAGTCTCAAATGACTCAGTTTGGGTTTGATAAAAAAAATGTTTAGGTAAAACCCATCATTAATGGTAGAATGGGTTAATATCAAGATCAATGTTTCCCTATCAGTTTTGCGTCCGGTAAAAGAAGTTACGTTTCTCTGTGGCATTTCCATTTGTTGGTGTCCAAAAACAGACTATTTCTTCATTTTTTTACATTTAGCAGCCCATGGAGGGTTAACAAATGCCTACCAGAATAATTTATCCATGCAACTGGTCATATGACACCAAGACCTATCAACGGCCGTTTTCTCTTGGAAACCCCACAAAATGTTTGTGAAGACATCCAGGGAAAACGATTTTTTAAGCTATCGATGGGTATCCGTGTTAACCTCCCCAACAGGGGTTAACGCTTGGTTTTTTTAATACCCTTATTACTTACAAAGATGGTCCTCTGTGAATTCCACTTCCAACAAAGGAGATTATGTTTATCTCTCATGTCTACATTGGGTCCTGTGCGTGTCTGAAAACAGCCCCATGTTAACAAAATTACGATGCTTGGCAGCTTGTAGATGGTTAATAAACGCTCACCGGAGTATTTTGTCCATGCAACTTGTAATGTCACATAAAGACCTACGAATAGTCAATTTGTCTTCAGACTCTACAAGTTACCGTTAGGGAATTTCACAGAAAATGGGAATTTAAAGCTTTCAAGGGATATCTCGCTTTAGCCTGCCAAAATGGGTTAAGACGTCGACTTTTGAATACCCTTACTGCTTACAAAAATGTTTCCGTATAAATTGTGCGCTCGATAAAAGGAGGCACTTTTCTTTGTGGTGTACCCTTTGGGTGCTGTTGGTGTCCAAAAACAGCCCATTTTATCACAATTTTGACCTTCAACAGCCCGGGGAGGGTTAACTAATGCTGACCGGAATATTTTGTTCATGCAACTTGTAATGTCACACCAAGACCTGCAAATAGCCGAATTTTTTCTTGAAAACCTACAAAATGTTGATAGAGAAATCTACAGAAAACGGGGATTTTAAGATTTTAATGGGTATCTCTATTTAACCAGCCCAAAATGGGTTAAGACGTCAAATTTTGAATACCCTTACCACTTTCAAAAATATTTTCCGATCAATTTTGCGTCCGATAAATGAAGGTCCCTTTCTCTCTGGAATACCGTTTGGGTGCTGTTGGCGTCTAAAAACAGCCCATTTTATCACAATTTTTATGTTTAGCAGCTCGGGGAGGGTTAACTAATGCTGACCGGAATATTTTATCCATGCAACTTGTAATGTCACACCAAGACCTGAGAGTGACCAATTTTTCTTGAAAATCTACAAGACTCGTTTAGAGAAATCCACGGAAAACACAAACTTTTGAGCATTATGGGGGTATTGCTGTTTAACCAGCTCAAAATGGGTTAACGCTTGGTTTTCTGAACACCCTTATTACCGACAAAAATGATCCACGGTGAATTCCACTCCCAATAAAGGAAGTTATGTTTATCTCTCGTGTATTGTTTGGGTGCAGTGGGGGCTTGAAACCGGCCTATTTTATCAAAATTTCGATGTTTGGCAGCCTGTGGAGGGTTACCATATGCATCGCCTGATATGTCGTGTGTACCAAAGAGTGTGTCACAGACAGGTCTAGCAATGACGAATGTATAAAAAAAATCTACAAGACATGTTTCGAGAAAGTGCCGATAAACCCCAATTTTGGCAGTTTTTTGCCAATTCTGACGAAATAAGGGTTAAATCGAAAATTCCGCTTCGGTACATTTTTAGATTTTGTGCCCCTCTATGCGTGTGCAAAATTTCGTGAAAATCGGTTCGAAAATGGCTTCTGAATCGTACGGACAAAATGTGTGGAAAAAAAAAAAAAAAAAAAAAAAAACCCCAAAAAAAAAAAAAAAAATATAATAATCCGTAGAAAAACAATAGTCTTTTCCAGAGGGAAAAGCCTAATAAAATGCGGTTTATGAATCATCACAAAATGCTTGGCAACAGTCGGTTGAACCGATGTTCCAGGAGACGTCGCCGTTGTCATCCGATTGCCCACAATCGGCCAATTGTTGTTGCCGATTACGATCATTGGTTGAACAGTAATATCAATTTCAGATCCGATAACGGCTTCATGCATTACTGAGTATTGCCAGAACCTACTTGTAGAAAGCTCCGAGATTTGGTTATTGCATTGGTCTAAAATGTTATGTCGATGCCCCTGTAATATCAGGAACTGAACTATAATATTTAGATTTGTGGTATTGGTTTAAAGAGTTCGAATTCTGCCTCAACGGAATGGCTTCAGCTGACGTGAAACTTCTCTTGTCGCAAATCCCGCTGTCATTCTCCGAAACGCCGCGTTTTCATTCTTGTTTTGTGCCATCGCCAAGAAATCGCTAAATTTTCAATATTTCGGAGCAATGAAGGGCATGTAAACTGTGCGTCTCAATTGGGAAGATGTTCCGCTGTGATTATTAGCCTACAGGCCGATAGGAAAACACCGAAAGTTTGATAAAAGGTCATTGGTACTGAAGCAAAGCCATAATTCAACGGACCCTTCCATTTTGTGCAGCCTATTTTCCCCATTTTATGGACAGTAACAGATACTGTTCGCTTCGTGAACAAGACTTCGAGGGGACAGTTAAACTAATGGATAAAGGTAAATGTATTGGTATACCTATCTTTCCAAATATCTTCTCTTTCGATACAAATGTCAAAATCTTGATTAGCAGCTATCAATTTTGCACGATTTTTCTCTGAGAATCTCATAGTATTATCTGAGAATCCCATATTTACTCTGAGAATCCGGTTTTCGATTGAGCAGTGTGATGGTGCACTTTCCTTCTACCAATACTGACCCTGCGCGAAGAGAATTAGTGCGTTGGGGAGTCCAGCAGCAACTCGCTGCTGCTCGGTGGTACTCTCACGGTACTCCTGCTTCTTCCACCCACAAAACTGTCCGACACGAGGTGACTCTATTGCCGATAGTGTCGTTAAACCCAAGAACCAAATAAATAAAAAAAAATAAATAAGATTTGATTCCGTATGTGGAATTCTTAGCCGGTTCCGTTCAAGGAGATTCCGTGCACACAATGTAACCCCTTTCCAGTGTAATTTTTAATTCTTTGGTGTGTTTCTGAAACATTCGAGAGAAAATAGATACCTGTCCGCAGTCTTCTTGATCAGTTCGGTTGCCTTGCCCTCGGCTGTCTTGTCCTCAGATCCACAGCCCTCCAGATTTTCGTCGTCACCCTCTGTTTTGAAAAGGTCGCCAAAATAATTTTCATCATTTGAGAATGGATCATCGTCAATGGATAACTTTCCAATTTCATTTTTAGTTTCGACATGTTCGTCTACATGTTCGCACTCCGGAACTATATTAGTTAGTTCAGAAATATCATCAAAATCACAGTAAGGTACATCGAGTTCACAAACATCATCCGAATCACTAAAATCGTAGCCAAAATAGTTGTCAAAGAGGTCGTCGTCTGTTTCATATGCGTCATATGGATCATCCTGCCAATCCAGTTCATAATAATCATCGTCATCCATAACCGTCTTTTTAGTAACTAAGGGAACCAGATATATTTTCTTTCAAAGCCCATTCGTATAAACAATTGTTTTGCTTCTACCCGACCTCATCTATTCTCTTGTTGTATACTATTCCAAACAGATTGCCTCCAAATACAAACTACAATTAAATAAAAGAGACACAAAATAGAATGAATAAGAAGAATAAAACGATTTTAACACAAACTCACACGTTAACAGAAACACCAACTCAGCTATCAATCAGGCGCGTAACTATGAGGAGAGGGGGGAGAGGGTTCGCCAGGAATATGGTCTGAGATAACAATTATCTCTTGCTGGTAATCATGAACTTTCTTAAAAGACTCTATTTGATGCCTGGACTTACGGGGTTCGTGACAACTTTACTTATTCCCAGTTTCTAATTCGACATTCGTTATCAACCGATAAAATCGGTTGATAACGAATGCCGAATAAGGAACTGGGAATACGTAACGGGTGTCACGTCCGTGGACTTACGTCACACACACAGTCGACCATATCAATGGAGATCCGGGCTGGTTTTCCGAATGTGTAATATTCCAACTAAACTATCAAGGTAAGCCTTGGACGAAGACATACATTGATGATGTAATAGAATATTAGTCAGTCGGGACTTGAGCCACCACAATCGGGATAAATCGGGTTTACACCCCTCCCCCAATCGGGCCAAATTAGATTCAATAAGAGGAGGAATAATATGACTGTTTAACGCAAACTCACTCTTAACAGAAACAACAACTCTGCAACCGGTCTGGGGCGTAACTATGAGGAGGAGGGGGCGGGATTATTTTTTTTTTTGGGGGGGGGGGGGGTTTCCGTGCAGATTATGGGTTAAGATATCAATTCCCTCTTGCCAGTAATCGTGAACTTCATTAAAAGACTATATTTGATACTTGGACATACGTCACACACACAGTCGGCCATATAAATGGAGGCCTGTAGTACCCGATCTGGGCTGGGTGGGGCCCGGCATGACCAATGTGGAGTACCGTGTCTCACGATATCTTCCCCCTCCTGATTATCTCCCCCGAGGGAAGATGAACCAGGTTATCTCCCCCCAGAGGCGGGGAAGATAACCTAGTTGATATTCCCCTCACCCTGATTTTTTGTTTTTGATCCCTTCCATTTAACCACAGAATCTTTTTTTAGGAATTTGGATTTGTACCTCTGTGTGATTTTAAGTTTGGGCATCTTTTGGAAAATTTCCACAATGCCCTAAATACGAATTAAAGCGGTAAATAACGACATATCATATACCAAAATAATGACAAAAGTATACAAAACCCGAATTTATCCACTTTTCAAAATTTTAAAAATATTTTTTTTGCTTTTGATGACAAAGAAATTGCCAGCCGCATAAGTAACCATCAGGATTAACAAAGAAGAGATCGGTAATTCGAATGTCTGAGTTGTAAATAAAAGACTCCACACTCCATACTCGGAGAAAGCATTTTTATCATTTCATCACCAACATGGAGAGAGCGTTCAGGGGAAAATGGATGACCACAAACTTTTGATTGGGTTAGGATGACATGTTTGTTATGATCACGTGGGTTTCGGGCAAAGTAGGGAAATGATTTGATTTCCCAAGATCTGAAATCTTCAAATATTTCACTGCTGTTTTTGAAACTGGGAGGCGATGTAATGCACAACTCACGATACATTCATAGGAAAATATTCAACTGACAATGTGATAATTGCGAGATACAGTTCTTAGTAGCGCTGTTGAGTTCAGAAACTGTACAATGTGACGCAAGTGTCAGCAAGGGAGTAATACACCACCGATTCGAACTACTATTATTTGGTTGGTGACGATGATCAAAACATACTGAAAGATGAAAATTATATCTGAAAACAAAAATATATTCAGACCAACATACATTACAGTCCTCACAATTGTACATTTACGAAAATATAATTTTACTGTCGACGAACTATATTAGTGACGTAAAGAAGGCTTGATGATGTCTGCTACGAAAAAAGAAGACCAATGTCAAGGAGAACTATCAGAATGGCGTCTTCCTGTTCACCAAATATAGCGAAATGTCGTACCATCGTAAATTTAAATAGTCTCTTCGTACAACCGCATTGTGTGTAAGATCGATCAACGTCGATAGAATAGAAAAAAGCCGCCAGGCGGACAAAAATCCCATGAATTACCGAAATGAGACCACAACGTGTCATAAGTGTTTAGATAAATGAATTTAATAACCAACACAATTCCGATATTGTTCAGGCCGGTAACCCTCCGCCTATAAAATTAGTATTGGTAAGCAGATCGGTTACTAATGTTCTTAAATCTCACGCGAAAACAACAGTCAAGCCTCCCCAAACAGCAACTACAGAAGGCCGACAGTTCCAAAACAAATGAAGCATACCAAATCATGTACATAAATGAATTTGAAGCCAGGATTTCTAACTTAGTGTAGCCGATTGATGAAAGTATTCTGCACGCAGGACAGGTCATTTTTTGTTGTTTTGGTCACACTTGAACTTTCAAATGACGCTCTTGGCAGCTGTCATTGCTCATGCAACCCCAGAAATGGACACATATAATAAATACTAAATGAGGAAGTTTGGCAAATTACCTTTTTTTGGTGTCTCAATCTCATCGTATTTTGCCAATTTGATACAGATCTCATGCAAAATGGCACAGGATTGTGGGAGGGGGGGGGGGTATGGCCACAGCAGACTCACAAATGCTACATTGGATATTCTTCATTTTTCATTGATGCACTCTCTCAATACTTCATACTTGTTCTTCTGAACTGTGTGGATTTGACCCTTGGTTAACTTCATAAAAGGTAAACAAACACAAGAAAAATGGCATCCCTTTTGAAATGTAGGCTTCCAAAATTACAATTGGTCTTGTGGCAGCTGTCATTGCTCATGCAAACTCAGAGATGGGCACATTTAATACCAAATGAGGAAGTTTGGCAGTTTTCCCGTTTTGTTGTAACAATCTCATCGTCTTTTATCAATTTTCACAAATCTCATGCAAAATGGCACAGGATTGTGGGAGGTATGGTCACAGCAGGCTCACAAAAGCTACATCGGACATTCTTCATGTTTCATTGATGTACTCTCTCATTGCTCCGTACTTGTTCTTCTGAACTGTGTGGATTTGACCCTTGGTGAACTTCATAAAAGGTAAACAAACACAAGAAAATGGCGGCCCTTTTGAAATGTAGGCATCTTAAATTACAATTAGTCTTGCGGTCTGTTCCTTGCAAGAATGAGAGAAAGGTTTCCCAGAGTCTATACTAGAAGGATTGCAGAATTTAACTAGAAAGTGTTTTAGCACACTAAAACACATGTCTCCCCTTCCTTTCTATTTTATGTACTACAAATGTTATATACATAAAAATATTGAC
This sequence comes from Pictodentalium vernedei, assembly GCA_031216915.1. Taxonomy (NCBI): domain Eukaryota; kingdom Metazoa; phylum Mollusca; class Scaphopoda; order Dentaliida; family Dentaliidae; genus Pictodentalium; species Pictodentalium vernedei. The sequence continues at coordinate 519,244,722 of CM062297.1, forward strand.
AATCATACCAGATATGTAAGGTCTAGCTCTAAAGAGAAATAAGTTATGAAGACTCTGGCAAATAATACTCTATAAAATATCTGAACTTGACCTTGGGGTCCAAAGGTCAAGATCATGTGAAGGTCACCATGGTTTACGTGGCCACAGTGCCACATGTTGATACATCCACAGACAAAATAGATAAGGTTAATACCTGATCTTATTGAGAACCAACAGCTAAAACAATCCAGTGATCACCAGACACTGCCATTTCAGAAGATTAGCAAGCACATTGCAGACAGGAGTTGTATTGACAATGAAGACTTTTACAGTTTGTAATCGAGTTCTTCTTCGTACACCAGAAAATTGTTCTCTCAAGGTGACACATCAAAAAGAAAAAAATTCTGGTCTGAACAATTACTCCCTATTTAAAGAACATAAATTTGACCTTGAGGTCAAGGTCACATGAAGGTCATGATGACATGTGGTCTTATTGTGATACATCCACATGTCAATCATCTAACTCCTAGGTAAAAAAACCAAAAAGTTCTGATCTGGACAATTATTCCCTATTTGACGTACATAAATTTGACCTTGAGGTCAGAGGTCAAGGTCACATGCAGTTCATCAAGGTAGCCGACATGCGGTTTCATGGTGACACATCCACATGTCCAAAAAAAAAATCTGGTCTGGACAATTACTCCCTATTTAAAGTACATAAATTTGACCTTGAGGTCAAGGTCACATGAAGGTCATGATTATATGTGACATGCGGACTAATTGCGATACATCCACATGTCAAATATCTAAGTCCTAGGTCAAAAAACAAAAAAGTTCTGGTCTGGCTAATTATTCCCTATTTGAAGTACATAAATTTGACCTTAAGGTCAGAGGTCAAGGTCACATGAAGGTCATAGAGGTAGACGACATGCGGTCTCATGGTGACACATCCACATGTCAAATAGCCAAGTCCTAGATAAAAAAACAAAAAAAATTCTGGTCTGGACAATTACTCCCTATTTGAAGTACATAATTTGACCTTGAGGTCGAGGTCACATGAAGGTCACAATGGTATGCGACACACCGCCTCATGGTGAAACATCCACGTGCCAAATATCTAAGGCCTGGCTCAAAAGACAAACAAGTTTTGGTCCAGACAAAGTTTCCTTGAAAAAAGCACAAATCTGACCTTCAGCTCAAAGGTCAAGGTCATATTAAGGGCACAATGGTACGCTACACACCGGCTCATAGTGATACATCCACATGCCAAATATCGAAAGCCTGACTCAAAATACAAAAACGTTCTGGTCCAGACAGTTTCCCTTAAAAAAGTGCATAAATCTGACCTTCAGGTCAAAGGTCAAGGTCACATGAAGGTCCCTATGGTACACTGCACACCGGTTCATGGTGATACATCCACATGCCAAGTATCTAAGGTGTAGGTCAAAAGACAAAAAAGTTATGGCCCGGACAAAGTTTGTGTGATGTTTCCCTTAAAAAAAACACATAAATCTAACCTTCAGGTCAAAGGTCAAGGTCACATGAAGGTCACTATGGTACACTGCACACCGGCTCATGGTGATACATCCACATGCCAAGTATCTAAGGTGTAGGTCAAAAGACAAAAAAGTTTGTATGAGAAGAAGAAGAAGAAGAAGAAGAAGAAGAATATGCACTAAAACAATATGTCTCCCTTCTGGGAAGGGGAGACATAACTATTCAGTAAATTTCAGGTATTTTATTGTATAAAATCTGATCTCGTACTTATGCCATAGTAGACTTTCAGGCAGTGCTTTCTGCCACATGGTAATGGTTCCATGGCACATATTAGTTTCCACAAAATCTATGTTTCATTCCAAACAAAATGATATATAATTTATTGGGGTTATTCCTTTCTGACCTTCTCTGGAATTCGGAGAAAATATTACTTGAAATTTGACCAAGGTTTGTTTGGACGTCTGTTACGACCCGTAATGTAATAAATGCCCATAATGTAATACCTACCCATAATGTAATACAAAAACGACCCATAATGTAATATGAACCCATAATGTAATAAAAAACGACCCATAATGTAATAAATGTAATAACGTGTAATAAATGTTAGGTACCCATAATGTAATAAAAATTTTAAAAAATTAGATACAAATTACACTTTTCCAGGCCCGTAATGTAATAAAATTCTAAGGTTGATTTTTGTTTTCTCTCTTTACTCCAGCAGTGCGTTCGGCTACTTATGACACCCTTCATCAATGCTGCCAATGGCCCCAATGCCGTACACAGCCAACATGTGTGGGTGTGTTGGGATTACGATAGAGAGTATTCCGGGACCTGGGGCGGGTATACTCTGCTATGAGTGACAGGCATTATCCCTCTTCCATTTGTACCACCCACGCAAACGACTTCCTCGGTAGCCTCTACTGCCCTGCCACAATCATATAGGTCTACCTTACAAGACATTCAATAATTTTGATTCCAGGATGGTCATTTATAACTGCAGTCATCATATTCGACCGGCTGTTCACTTGCATAAAAGCAATGCGGGTAGCAGGTTCCTATACTGTTAATAAGTGCAAGCAATTCTGGCCAAAGTTGCTGAGGCAGAGGGTGTAGTGGGGTGCAGTGGGGTTTGGGTGCACAATAACCGGATAGTGGGGGGGGGGGGGGGGGGGGGCGTATAGTGTGGGATACAAGGAAAAGATAGAACAGAAGCAAGACGTTGAGTCAACCGGCGCAGAGGAATATCGGGAGGCGATATGGTGAGTGTACTGGTATTGGAATGGGGAATATCCTATAGCTCGATGGGATTTGGATTAGGCTACTTTGCTCCAAATTAAGCGTACAATCTATCCTCTGTCTGTCCAATTTTCACTACCTAAACAAATTAGTAATTTCCCTGTACTGTACTACTACTATAAGTTCATATCGCACCCTCCGCACCTTGAAACCAATGAGCCCGAGCCCAGGACCACACTTAATAACGACCACATCATATTCCTGGTCCTGTGATCACATGTGTCAAGTAATATTATCAAATGCTTTCCAGTCAAATAGTTTGCACTTCGCACATGCAAGAAAGACCTTACATTTTCAATAAAAATTGTATCAGTTTCAATAGTGATAGCCCTGAGTGAAATGGTTTCAACTCCTCTCAGTGTTATTTTTCTAAAACCTCAACACACCGCAGATTGAACACCCTCAATTGATATGAACCGAAGCAAGTTAGACGCCTTGTAGACTGCTATCATCCACGCAGGCCACCTTTGCGAGAAGATTGGTTAAGAGTATGTCATGTTCACCTGTGGCTGTGACCAGCAACTGAGTCGAGTTAATGTGCACATCACTTGGTTGTACAAAGCAGCCTCTTTGTATTGAGCTCAGGGGATTGCATTCTCAAATAAATTTCACCAGTGGTGTGGCATCACTCATAGTATACACAGGACGAATGCAGATCTATAATAGAGAGTAGTTTTGGTGGTTCTTGAGATTATGTTGATTGGAAAAGCATTCCACAGCATTTTCTGAGCTGTGGGGACTACCACTTAAACCACCTACATTTCCTGACAGTTCCTGGCGGTTGGCAGGAACTTCCTGCCAACCGCATACTCTATCACATCGACTATTCGCGTGTTCATACCCGCTATTGTGCCATCTTCTCCTAGGCTACACTCAAACAACATACGTAGCTAAACACCAGGTGTAACATGGGCATATCCGTTTGACCGTGAGGTGTGACCTTGACCATCAATCCGGTGACCTTGAACCTGTGTATGGGCCGATTTTTATGAAACTTGGTGTGTGGTTCGGGAGCTCAACAATTTTGCCACACCCGATGCCCGTCATGTGTGACCTTGATTGATATTCACACCGTTGACCTTGAACCTATATCTCGGCTCATGTTGGGCCGATTTGCGTGAAACGTGGTATGTGGGGGTAGTTCGGGTCTCTCTCTCTCTCTCTCTCTCTCTCTCTCTCTCTCTCTCTCTATATATATATATATATATATATATATATTGAGCGTCCTGAACTACTCCCACATACCAAGTTTCACGAAAATCGGCCCAGCATGAACCGAGATACAGGTTCAAGGTCAACGGTTTGAATATCAAGGTCACACATGACGGGCATCGGGTGTGGCGAAATGGTTGGGCGCCCGAACCACACACCAAATTTCAGGACAATCGCCCAGCAGGAGCCGATACACAGGTTCAAGGTTTCCGGTTTGATGGTCAAGATCACACACCCAGTCAAACGGATACGCCCATATTACTCCTCGTGTCTAGCTATGTATGTTGTTTGAGTGTAACTTAGGAGAAGATGGCACAATAGCGGAGATGAACAAGCGAATAGTCGATGTGATAGAGTAGGCGGTTGGCAGGAAGTCCCTGCCAACCGCCAGGAACTGCCATGAATGTAGGTAGTTTAAGTGGAAGGCCGTGTGGTGGACTAATAATATTACTTGACACATGTTATCACAGGATCGGGAATATGATGTGGTCGTTATTAAGTGTCATCCTGGGATCGGGCTCATTGGTTTCCAGGTGCGGTGGGTGTGACATAAACTTATAGTAGTACAGTACAGGGAAATGACTAATTTGTTCAGGTAGTGAAAACTGGAGAGACAGAGGATAGATCGTACGCTTAATTTGGAGGAAAGTAGCCTAATCCAAATCCCATCGAGCTATAGGATATCCCCTATCCCAATACCAGTACACCTACCATATCGCCTCCCGATATTCCTCTGCGCCGCTTGACTCAACGTCTTGCTTCTGTTCCATATTTTCCTTGTATCCTACACTACCGCCCCCCCCCCCCCCCCCGCCACTATCCAGTCTTGGTGCACCCAAATCCCACGGCACCCACTCCACCCTTTGCCCCAGCAACTTTGGCCAGAGCTACTTGCATTTATTAACAGTAGGAACCTGCTACCCACATTGCTTTTGTGCAAGTGAACAGCCGGTCGAATATGATGATTGCAGTTATAAATGACCATCCTGGAATCAAAATTACTGAATGTCTGGTAAGGTAGACCTATATGGTTGTGGCAGGGCAGTATAGGCTATTGAGGAAGACGTTTGCGCGGGTGGTACAAATAGAAGAGGGATAATGCCTGCCACTCAGAGCAGAGTATACCCGCCCCAGGTTTCGGAATACTCTCCATCATAATCCCAACACACCCACACATGTTGGCTGTGTACGGCATAGGGGCCATTGGCAGCATTGATGAAGGCGTAGGATGTGTCATAAGTAGCCGAACGCACTGCTGGAGTAAAGAGAAAAAACAAAAATCAAACTTAGAATTTTATTACATTACGGGCCTGGAAAAGTGTAATTTGTATCTAATTTTTTAAAAAATTTATTACATTATGGGTACCTAACATTTATTACACGTTATTACATTTATTACATTATGGGTCGTTTTTATTACATTATGGGTTCGTATTACATTATGGGTCGTTTTTGTATTACATTATGGATAGGTATTACATTATGGGCATTTATTACATTACGGGTCGTAACAGACGTCCCCTTAAACAAATAATGAATATATTAACAGCAACCTTTAATATAAAGAAAAAAAACATCTAAACACATCCAAGGACACAATGCTGTTCATCCAAAAAATGTTGGACAGAAGAAACCAAGAAGGGGACTCAAATAATTATTTGTGAGAAAATTTCCTCCATATTGTACCTAGCATTTTGAAGAGAGCCTACTGCTCGCCTTCAAAAATTAAGGAGGGCGAAAACTAGCCCCCCCCCCCCCCCCCGGCCTTAGAAAATAATTATTACCATAACAGCCTATTCCTAAAACCCACATCTTTTCAGATCTCTGCTATGTTAGTGGTCTCTGTAACACGAGCCAGTCTAAACCTCCCACACTTCCAGGCCTTGCCGCTGCCCGGAGGTATGGGAGGGGCAGTGTGGTCGTCTCACAGAGTCTGCCTTGTTACCAGTACCAAACAAAATGTACAAAGCCCACGAGGCGGTATTCATAAATAGTAAAGCTTCATTTTTCATCTTTTTGCTTTTGCAAGCTTTGGGAGAGCTAATCGCTCCCCTAGGCCATGCGAGGGGAGTATTGTTTAGCCCTCCTACATTTTTGGGAATGTTAGTCCTGATTTACTTAGAAATCAAGAAGGGGGCTCAAACCATTAACTGGGAGAGAATTTTATCCAAATTCACCATTTTCAAGATTCATTGTTCACTTTCTGGGCAGAAAAATATTATCAGGCAGGGGGAGGGGATATCGTGACCTGCATACCCCCCCCCCCCCCCCCCCCGCCCACACACACACACCAACCTGAAACTTCCAAGTCTTGAAAATGTTCGGGGCTCAAAATAGTTATTATATACTACTCAAAGTTTGCTAAGCACCAAGTATATCCAACAACCTGTTTTACGTTTTAGTTGAAATATTGTTATGAAAAGTGTATATATGTTTTATTTAATTATATCTTTAATGATTTAAGTACAGAAATTAAGATTTTGTTTGTGTTTGACATTATTTTTTAGCTTTTCAATACGATAACCATGGAAAATGGATATTATTGGTAAAAGAGAAAATTTTTCAAATTTGCTAAAAAGTTGACGGAGCGAACTGGTATGGGTTCCATATGGAGTATGAGACCCATTATTGTTAATTACAGCTTGGCAACGCCTTATCATGCTCCCAATCAAGTTTCAGATAGTCCTTTGTGGGATGTTTTTCCATTCTTGAACCAGCATGGCACCAAGCTCCTGGATACTTCTTGGTTGGAATGGACGGGCTGAAATTGCAAGCTGCAACTCATTCCAGACATGTTCGAGTGGATTGAGGTCAAAGGATCTTGCTGGCCAGTCCATACGCTCAATCCCCTCCCTCTGTCGGTACTCCCGGACAGCATGGGCAACATGAGGACGGGCATTATCGTTCATCATAATGAATCTATGACCCACTGCACCTGCATACAATCTGACGTGGGCATCCAGGATCTCATCAACATACCGCTGTGCAGACAATGTACCACGGTCAAGGACACAGAGCTCTGTACGTCCATCCCAGCTGTTGCCCCCCCCCCCCCCAGAACATTATTGACCCTCCACCATAGCGGTCATGCTCAGCAATGTTGGCTGCATGGAATAACTCTCCTGGTCTTCTCCATACCCTAGAACGCCTATCTGTTGACAAGACAGTGCCTTGACTGATATGTAAAAAGGACAGGTCGACAATCTTCTCTGGTCCATCCAGCGTGATCCATAGCCCATTCATATCGTGCTTGGTGGTGGTTCTGGGACAGCTGAATGCGAATGCATGGTCTTCTCGATCGGAGACCACCTTCGTGCAACCTTTCCCAGATAGTCTGTGTCTAAACATTTACCCCGGATGCATTCTGAAGGTCAGTGCGAAGCTGGGTTGCTGTGGCAAAGCGGTTCCTACGTGCCTGAATGATCAAAAACCGGTCTTCAACTGCAGATGTTGCCCTGTCTCTGCCACCACCATGTCGTCTGACTGGTGTGCCATACTGCTGAAATCTTGCCCAGGCTCTGGTGATCAGCGTATGGTGCACACCAAGGGCTTCACCAACCTGACGATAAGTTGCCCGTTGTTCAACCATCCCTACAGCCCGCCACATTTCAGCTTCAGACAGATGTCTTCTTACATTTGCATTCGCCATATTCAATCATTAAATCACAAGGGTTTGTGTTGAAATGAAGAGTGATTACCCTACACATCTCATTTACACGTAGACAGTATACGAAAACATCATGAAAATCAAGGGGTACATGCTTTCCATGACTGTCATGAAAAGTCTGCCTGTCAAGAGAGCTAGTGTAAACACTGGGGACCATCTCAATACATTCCTCAATCATATCCTCCAAAAATATCGCAAATGAGCCACAAGAAAATTTCACAATGACGTGTCAAATATGTGGTGCTCAGCAAACTTTGAGTAGTATATATCACCCATTGATAATACATAAGATCATTTTCTGTTTTTAAATGTAGGGTTATCTGTTATCAATACCTTTTATGGAAAAAAAATAAACTTCATTCGTCATATCTGGGACGATTTTTGACACAGTTCACGGTGTATCGCATCTTTGAGGAAGACTGAATTGAGTTGATGAAAAATGGACCTCTGAAAAAATCTGAAACGAATATTTGTAATTTTCCTGCATTTGGTTTTACTTTGTTTTCATTTTCGTGCATTGTTTTTAAACTATACAAGCAACGCAACCTGTAACACATATATATATCTTCAAGCCCTCCGCCCAACTGTTTTAGCAACATTGAAACGAAAACAATCCGACCAGAAAGCCCGACCCACTTTTGTTTTGCAGGTAACATTGAACACCCGGTCGCTCTAAAATAAGACCGTAGGTACAAAACAATGAGACAGGTCGTACTAAAATAATACCGCTGCTAGAAAATGAAACCGCATGTGGCCGCAGGCAAACAGGTGTTAGAGTACCCAAATAAACACTATCTGGTTATATGGGGTATATTAATTATATATCCGAAGTGTGATACCGATATTTTTAATTTTAATCCTAAGTACTTTTTTAAACCATTTTTTTTTATACATCCACCCTCGATTATATTAGATGACGACGTCTGCGTGAATATTTTCCACCAGGTCGCGAAATGCCTGCAGCGAACACTTAAGTATTCTGCTTTGTTTATCTTGTGTGGTCGGGGTGGGGTACTTTTTCTCAAGTTCTTTCGAATGGAGATATTAACCCGCAAAGTGTAGCCACCACCGCCCTTGTCCAATTAGCTTGAAATTATTTAAAAAGAATTTTCGAGAATCTCAACTGATAAGACTTGGACATGGGCCGGGGCAGTTCCTATCAAATCACCTGCGTCTTATCGCAAGTCGAGACTCATACCGGGACGATCCGTGCAATAAGCTGATCTTTTTGTGTGTGTGTACGGGGAGGGGGGGGGGGGAGTGGGGGGGGGGGGGTTTGTTTGTGGAAGGGGTGCCTTTTCAAGCGTTTTCGAAAGAAGATATTAACTGCCAAAATTGGGGTTTATCGGCACTTTCTCGAAACACGTCTTGTAGATTTTTTTAAACATTCATCATTGCTAGACCTGCCTGTGACACGATCATTGATACACAAGACATATTAGGCAATGCATATGGTAACCCTCCAGAGGCTGCCAAACATCGAAATTTTGATGAAATGGGCCGTTTTCTGGCCCCCACACAGCACCCAAACGATACACGCGAGATAAACATGACTTCATTTATTGGAAGTGGAATTCACCGAGGATAATTTTTGTAAGTAATAAGGGTGTTCAAAAACCAAGCGTTAACCCGTTTTGGGCTGGTTAAACGGCAATACCCAATTAAAGCTAAAAAAATCACGTTTTCCGTGGATTTCTCTAAACGAGTCTTGAAGATTTTCAAGAAAAAATTGGTCACTCCCAAGTCTTGGGAGTGGCAATAGAAGGTGCATGGACAAAATCCTTCGGTGAACATTTGTTAAACCTCCACGGGCTGCTAAAAGAAATTGTGATAAAGTGGGCTGTTTTTGGACACCAACAACACCCAATGGGTACGCAACAAAGAAAAGTGCCCTCTTCTATCGAGTGCACAATTTATACAGAAACATTTTGCTAAGTAGTAAGGGTATTCAAAAGTCGAAGTCTTAACCCATTTTGGTAAGGCTAAGAGAGAGACACCTTAAAATCTTAAAATTCCCATTTTCTGTGGATTTCTCTAAAAACATCTTGCAGGTTTTCAAGAAAAATTGACTACTCGCAGGTCTTTATGTGACATTATTACAAGTTGCATGGACAAAATATTCCGGTGAGCGTTTATTAACCCTCTATAGACTGCCAAGCATCATTATTTTGTTGAAATGGATTGTTTTCGGACACGCACAGCACCCAGTGTGTACCCGAGAAATAAACCTAATCTCCTTTGTTGGAAGTGGAATTCACCGAGGACCATTTTTGTAAGTAATAAGGGTATTCAAAAAACCAAGCCTTAACCCCTTTTTGTTGTGGCTAATAGCAATACCCATCAAAAGCTTAAAAAATTCATGTTTTCCCTGGATTTCTTTACAAACATCTTGTAGGGTTTTCAAGAGAAATGGCCATTGATAGATCTTGGTGTCACGTTACCAGTTGCTTGGATAATTATTCCGGTAAGCATTTGTTAACCCTCCATGGACAGCTAAATGTCAAAATTTTGAAAACATAGTCTGTTTTTGGACACCAACAACATTAAATGGGAATGCCACAAAGAAACATAACTTCTTTTACCGGTCGCAAAACTGATAGGGAAACATTTTTGTTAGTAGTAATGGTATTCAAAAATAGAGGTCTTAACCCATTTTTGACTGGTTAAGGAGCTATACCCCTTAAAAGCTTAAAATTCCATTTTTCTGTGGATTTCTCCAAAAAAGTTTCAAGAAAAATTGACCATTCGCAGGTCTTGGAGTAACATTACAAGTTGCATGGGCAAAATATTTCGTCAAGCATTTGTTAACCCTCCTGAGGCTGCCAAGCATAGACAATTAGAGAAAATGGACCGTTCTTGGGCACCCATGACACCCAATGTGTACCTGCGAGATAAACATAACCTCCTTCACTGGAAGTGGAATTCACCGAGGATCAATTTTGGTAGGTAATGAAAGTATTCACAAAGCCAAGCATCAACCCGTTTAGGGCTGGTTACAGAGCGATACCCATCAAAAGGTTAAAAATTCATGTTATCAGAGGTTTTCTCAAAAAACATCTCGTAGATTTTCAAGAAAAATTGGCCATTCTCAGATTTTAGTGTCACAGTACAAGTTGCATGTACAAAATATTCCAGTAAGCATTTGTTAACCCTATGCAGGTTCTCAAACACCAAACTTTTGATAAAATGGGCTGTGTTTGCGTACCCACAGCACCCAAAGTTGAGAGGAGAGATCAACATAAGTGGAAGTAGAATTCACTGAGAATTATTTTTGGAAGTAATAAGAGTATTCAAAAAACAACAATTAACCCGTTCTGGGCTGGATAAACAATGATACCCATCAAAAGCTTAAAATTCATGTTCTCCCTGGATTTCTCTGAAAACATCTTGTAGATTTTAAAGAAAAAAAATGACGATTCGCAGTTCTTGGTGTGACATTACAAGTTGCATGGAAAAATATTCCTGCTAGCACTTGTTAACCCTCTACAAATTGCCAGACATCAATATTTTGGATACATTTGAGAATAAATGGACCATTTTCAAATAGCCACAGCACTTTGTGGGTATGTTTCAAACAAACATAACTCATTTTGTCGGTCATTAACTGTCGGAGGAAGATATTGGTATTAACCCTCTCCACCATTAATGATGTTTTTTGCCTAAACATTTTTTTATCAAACTGAGTCATTTAAGACTACTATACCCACCTTTCTCATAACATCAATAAAGGAACTTCAGTGAGACAGTTAAAAACAATTCATCAGAGACTCTGTGGTCATGAAAAATCATGGAATCTCATCTGGAAAAGCCATGAGTCTCCAGAATCATAAAGTCTAGTTTTAAACTAATTCCTTGTGAAATCACCAGACACAATGCTTTGAGATGTGGTATTCACCTCCTTTTAGTGAGATAGATTCAACTTTGTTCACAGAATGTTTCTTTTTTTTTGTTCTGATGCGGTGAGGCTGCATGATTTATGCACAAAATAAAAATGTTTCATGGGCATTTTCTCGCGCGCTTGCACAAAACGTTTTCTTGTCTGGTGTTTGGGAGAAAAACTTCAATCATTATTTCCATAATTAAAGGCTCCGTTATCTCATATGCGTCTGGTCAATAGTTCTCTTGAGTTAACTCTTTTCCCAACGTAACGGCCAAAACCGGCCAGCGCTACTCACAGAAACTGCTATTCAAATTTCGTTTATTTTTAAAATTTTCGCGTCAAAAACATAGCTTATGACCCCTAATTGGAGCGAGCTCGTTGAGCTCGTTCCAATGAGGGATCATAAGCTATGTTTTTGAGACACGCAAAAAAAAAAAAATGAATAAGAAATCATTCAATAATTTTGTGTGCAAGTTTCGTCTGCTTTTCAAGTTAAGAAAAGGGTTAAAAATCGTTAACAAATAATGTTATCTAAGTATGTCGTTATTAGTTGGTAAATCTAAGAAGTTCCAGGTTGGGGGAGGGGATCAGATACACGAGGTTATCTCCCCCACACCTGAATATCAATAGTGGATAAAAAGAAGTAATTTCACTCTTTAAAATGCAATTTTACTATCGAAAATGAGAATAAGCATTTTCTAGTTTTTAAAAGTATGAGTTATCTGCCATAGATACTATTATGTGAAAGGATAAGGAGTTATTTCAAACCGAGAGGTTCACGGTTCAATCCACGCCAGGGGTAACTGTGCTGTGTCCTTGGGCAAGGCACTTAATCCCGATTGCCCACGTAGAGGAACGCTGGCGCTGTGTACTAGGGCGCAATGCATATCGATGCTCCACCTGTCTTCAACCAATGCTAACTCGGCTTGTGTGGAGTTAGTACGCTGGAGAGCCTGAGAGTTGCCCACCGTTGCTCGGTGATTCTCTCCGAGTACTCAGGCTTCCCACACCCGTAAAACTGCCCGACACGATGTGACGCTGGCTGTCTAAAGTGTCGTTAAACACCACGCATCACTACGGGGATGACGTCACAAGATGGCCGCGTGAGCGGGTTACCATGACAACCAAACATAGCGCCACCAGGTCACATGACATGACGTCACTTCCGGGGCCCTGCCCGGGGTCCTGCCAATAGGGCCCGTTTCATCGCTCTCCTACTACTAACAACCTTTGAATTTAGGGCATTTGTGCATCAACATTCTTCTTTGACATGGCCTACAAGGCGCATTTATCATAGGATTGTTTTTTGAACTTGGTGTGCTCATTAGGCGAGACCTCTAGATAAGAGCTATCGATTAGCATTCATTTCTGTGAAAAAAGTTGCTGTTTATAATGACCTTTAAACCTACTGCTTTCTTCCTTTAGCTAGGCCTACAATTTACATTTAAAAATGCATGGATTGCTCTGATGTTGTGCACACACAATGCTGTTATGTTGAAGTTTCACCATAACATTGGAATCAATGATCTTCAATTTTGCCATTTCACTTATAACTTGCCAAGTTCAAGTATGTCAAGTTGAGCTACAGTGTCATTGACACTTTCATTTAAATCACAAAATGACACTGAATGGTAAAAACAAACTAACTCTCAAGTAGGTAATGAGGTAGAAAAAAGTCCCCGTGGGGGGAGGGGGTAATTAGGGTGGGGGAGATATACTAGTTTATCTTCTCAGCAGGAGGAGATAATTGGGGGTGGGGGGGGGGGGGGTGAACTGTTACACCGGTACAGTAAACGTGTTAAGTGAATGAGAAGTTACGAAATGACCACTACATGCATATTTTATTTATTCCTTTCGAAATTTCGAAGAAATCTTGTGTTTTTGAATTATACTTTCGGCTGAGTAATATTCCAACTACACCATCAAGGCATTCGACGGAGACATGCTTCGATGAAATATTAGTCAATCGGGACTTGAGCCATCGCAGTCGGGCTAAATCAGGTTTACACCACCCCCAATCGGTCATCTTCGCGACGCCACTGCTACCGATCGACCTACTGCTATCAAAGTTAGGGGGGCAAGAGTGATATCTAGAGGGGCGTACAGAATATGATGCACAGCATCACCAGAGCCCCGCAGCGGCGATATGGGGGCAATTAGGAGAGGGTTGTCCACCTCGCGTTGGAGGGGGTCCGAGAAAATTTTTGAAAATCTGCACCCCCCTCCCCCCCCCCCCCCCCCCCACCCCGCAATTTCCTTGACTCTAAGTCCAAATGTGTTAGATTCTCTTTCGATGGCGCAAACATCTTACAAGTATAAACATCTAGATATTAAAATTTCTGGCCTGATATTCCCTACATGGGTTAACATGGGACTGGGGGGGGGGGGGGTTGAAATTGGGGTGGGGGGCATGTGCCGCCACCCCCCACCCTCAACCCTCAGTCTTTTTAAAGTTGTACAGCAAGAAGTTTTGGGCTTGCATCATCCGGAACTTTTCCGGAAAAGCTAGTGTTAAATTTCCATAGAAACTGTAAAAACCGGAGCTTTGCCGGAACAACTTTTGTTTCCTGCGCAAAAAATTATGGGAAAGGTGGGTTTTCCCCGCGAAACGGTTTACTTCACCAATGACGCCGTGAGGTCATTGTGCGCACGCGACGCCATGGAGACGATGACCACTGTTGATGTCCATTGCACGATCCAGCATGACGTTGTTCGAATCAGGGTGTAATAGGGTCTCTTACTAGACTGATATGGAAGTATAGTATGGCCGTTATATACACATGTAGGTTAACCGTTAGCCTTTAGTAATACTAACCCATCGAATGCTTTAGCGCCTCGTGTGGGTGTTATACGTAGTACGTAATGATTGGTCAGGAGGTATTGTGGGGGGGGGGGGGGGGGATAATGCTTGGTTGTCTAGTGTGTTAGGCTAGTATGTACGGTCTGTACTCCCGTTGGTCTACTGTTAGACCTCAGTGTTACTAAACTCTCAAGAGTGTTATACCATGGGGTTTGCTACGGGTAGTACGTAATGCTTAGTCATGCAGTGTTGAGGGACATGTTTGTTGTCTGGAATGGTAGTATAGGATGGACCCTCTGGACCCCTAATGACCCATTGTTAGACCTCAGTTCTACTAACCCATCGCATTCGATCGCGTGATTCGCATAGGTAGTGCGTAATGCTAGGTCAGGCGGTATTGTGGTGTAATGCCTGGCTGTCTGGTGAGGTAGGATAGGATGTACGGTCTGTACTCCTGTTGGTGTACTGTTAGCCCTCAGAACTATTAATTTACCAAATGCTTTACACTGCTTTGTGGTTGGTATGAGTAGTACATAATGCAAAGCCATGCAATATTGTTAGAAATGCTTGGTTGTCCAGTGCGGTGGATTATGTTGGGAGGTCTCTCCACTCCTGTTGGTCTATTATCGCTCAGTAGTTCTACTTACCAATCGAATGCATTCTATTACCTTGTGGGTGCTGAGGGTAGTTCGAAATATGGACTGATTGGGCCTTTGTGGGCTGATATGCGACTGATGGTGACTGTTGGGGACTGAAGACTGGTGGTCCGGGGACCGTTAGGGAGACCAGTCGCTTGTTAGTTACTCTTGTGTTCCAAATAAAAAAAACAGGTAGGAACAAAAGTACAGGGTGGAACATTTATCAAAATTAAACAAAAGTACAGATCCAAATAATAGTACAGAGTGGTAATCCAGTCAGGGAGTAGGGTAGTATTGCTAGTCAATTTGATCTAAAAGCCAACTTATTTTCCAATATTACAGTTAGAGAGAGATGTTAAAGAAAACTAAAAGGCATTTAGGCATCATGAGTACAACAATGAATCCACTGTGCTAAACAAAATTCTAATTTGAAGATCTCCTCCCGGTTGGAGGGCAATTTTAATAAACATACAGGCCCAAATAAGGCGCATACAGGGTGGAAAAATTCCCCAAAATTAATAAACACACATGTATGTTTATTAGGAACACAAGAGTAGGGAGTGTTGGAAGTGGCGGTTCAATACCCAGGTGATGACATGAAGGGTGATAGATTATACCACATTCAGAGATTTCATCATAGCGCTTAGGGCTTCATACGAAGGGGTGCCGAAGCCTGCAGTTTATTAGTTTGTGGTGTTTGAAGAGGGGCTCAACGAGACGTAACAGTTCAATATCCAGATGAAGATATGAGAGATGGTAGATTATACATACCCATTTACGGATTTCCTCTCGGCTCTCATGGTCTCAGACAATGAAAATGAGGTGTCGAAGGCAGTCATGTGTTAGTAGAGGTGTATTTGCAATAAACCAGGACCAGAAACTAGCACCCAAAGGGTCATAAGTGTGATTTCCAAGCTCTTTACAACTAAACTTATACGACTATAATAAAAAGGAATGCACTGAACGATCAAGTATAAATAAGAAAATATAATACAGGAGGTAAATGCCATACCACTCACCAGCATTCTGCTTTGATATGAAATGCCGTCAGGGACCTTCTTCTCCTCCACCCGCCACCCATGACAATATCAGTCACCAAAATGTACAGCAAAGCTAACTTAATTCTTTACCTAACATGAAAGGCAGACGACACTTGCAAACAAAATTCTTTAAGTTTTTTTCATTTTTTGCGTCAAAAACATGGGTTGTGACCCCTTATTGGCACGAGGTCAACGAGCTCGTTCCAAAGAGTGGGGGGGGGGGGGGGGGGGGGGGGGGCATAAGCTAAGTTTTTGTGACAAAAACAATGAACATGAAATGGTGATTTTTGTGAATACCGCTGGCCGGTGTTGGTCGTTACGTTGGGTAAAGGATTATGCAAAATTGCTTTCAACAAAAGAGTTTCTATGTTTTGATTAAACTTTGCTCAACCTATATACAGTATAATGGTTAATGGCCGCCGTCACGGTTCTAAGATAACAACCTTGCAGCTAAAAGGTTGAAAAAAACTCGTCCCGAACACAAAATCCTAGAATATTGGAAGCAGTCAGCAACTCTTAACTATTACAAATTAACTGACTTGGAGAAAGAAAAATACTTGCACCAGTCCAACGGGATGTTTGATTCTTGTTTGCTATTGCACTATTACAACACGTGTACCACAGGTGCTATTGCTGGGTGATCCAATATGTGCATGTGCGGTACATAGGCACAAAGAGAGAGGAATAGATTCTTTCTACGGACACAGTCACATACCAGGAGGGATTCCATGAAACATGAAACTGGTGTTTTGTGGCCTGGGCTTGTATAATAGGCTTTAGTGCACAATGTACACGCTCAGAACATGGGGACATGCTGGATATGTTGATATGTGTTTGTGTGCCAGTGCACAATGCACGCACAACACATCTAGTACATTCAACATAGAAGTAGGGCTGTCGGGATTTTTGAATTTAGGAATCGGATTAATCGTCGCAAATAATCGATAATAATCGATTAATCGTACCTATATGACCCCCCTCTCCCTCTCTTTGAAGTCGTTAAATATGAAGTTCAAGTCAGTTGACCTTCAACAAGTAAACAACGAAGACAATCCTCTTTTAGGTGCATTCAAAGCTTTGATGTCCTGAACTTTTGAACAGTCAAAGTAACTTCCGGTCCGAGAGGGATGGAAATTTTTGGCTCCTGAAAATTTACTAATAAAATCCGATTATTTCTTTATTTAAACTGGTCATCTATAAGAATTAAGTAGCAAAAATGTTTATAAAAGCCCAACAATATATAATTTAGAAATATTTTCCATATTATTATTTATATTGAAGAGAAAATAGTGATTTCTGGAGTGCCAGTTTTTCAAACCAAATTGACTACTTACCACAATAAACCGTCAACACACTTGAAGTGAACACCGATGAACGATAGAAAGATTATTAAAGAAACCAGGAAGCTTGAGGAGAAAGAATCGAAGGAAGGTAACATCCAACAGACAAAACAGGTATTTATCTGTAGTGATAGCAAAGGCCGATATCTTGAAAATGAACTGCACGAGAACGGCCCGGTAACACTAAAGTTTATTCACACATCTGGGGCAACAACAAACAACACCAACCCAAAACATATTAATTTATTTGAAAAAAACATTCATAATGTTTCTAGGTCCACAAAACCACTTGTTATAATTTGGCTTGGAACCTGTGACCTCACAAAAAAAAAGAAGGCAAATTTATCGAAATTCACAATAACATCGAGGGGAAAATCAAAAATATAATTGAAAATCTTATAAAGATCCAAAAGAAAATCGAAAAGGCAAACGAAAAAAAGCGTATGTACTGGTCCTTGAATGTCCAGATTTCTCAATTGTTAAATGGAACTGCTCCAAAGGCCACAGACATCCAAATCAATTTAAAGACCAAGACGAAAAACTTAAATCTGCTATCTCACAGCTAAACATCGAATTAAACAGCCTGAATAAAGATCCATTCCCGAAGATAAACCAAAACCTAACAGTATCACCAACCAAAAAAAAAAAAAATACCAGACAATACCATACAAACTTAGGCCTACTACCCGATGGCATACACCCAGGAAAAAGTCGAGCCAGGTTATGGTTATTAAGGATTTATAGACTTGTAAGAAGACTTCAATAATCTCCACAAAGTATTAGTGACCTTGGATAAAGGGACTGCCCTATCTTCCATCAGTCACCACCAACACAAGAAGTTATACAGATAAAACAAGACAAGATAATCAAGTATATATGATAAAATATCAAAATGAGCATAACTAATGCAAGGAAAGGAACTGGGCCCAGTCGGAGTAGAAATACATCATACAGCCAAGCTGAAAATGATAAGGAAACACATTGCATTGAATGCAAAGATACATTAAACAATACATCAAAATCTCTACAGTGTGATTGGCACGATAACTGGTACTGCCTAAAGTACCCCAAAATGACAGCAGCAATTTACGACGCCCTAGTACAAACACCAAGTAACAGCCTATCTTGGAACTGCTACCATTGTGCACATGCCATGCCAGGCGTAAAGAAAGTCATAAAAGCATTTTCTGAATTTGAAAACAGACCAGACAAGATAGAAACAAGACTAACACAGGCAGAATCTGAAATCACCCAAAATACTCAAAATATTCCAGAAGATTGCATAAGAAGACTAGAAAATCTTGAAAACACATTATCTAAATCAACACAGGGAGATGGAAACAATATACAAACAATGACACCCCAGGAAACAAACGTTGAAACTACAGTGAAAGAAATATCAGATAGAATCTGGCACTACACATATTTAATGATATTTGTAACGCAACAATAAAGGAAATGGAAATCCTAAAGATAGTAAGACTAGGTAAAAAAGATGTCAATTCACGACCAGTGACAATAATTTTGAAAGACAAAAAACTTAAAAAGACAAATATTTGGTAACCTGAACAACCTAACAGAGGCTGACTAGCCATACAAAGATATGCGACTGGCACATGACATGACAAGGTTAGAGTGACAGGAATCAAAGAAACTGCAGGAACTTACAAGAGATAAAACCGAAAAAAGCTCGGGTTTTTGGACATACAAAGTCAGAGGACTACCTTGGGACAGGAAAATAGCAATGATACCAAACCAACAAAAGAAGATCAGCTAAAGACAAGAAAAACACGACAAATGTAAATAATGCAAATAAATTGAAAAATTCAGATGGCAGTTTTGAAAAATTGAATTGTATTGAATTGTTGAACTCAAAGAGAAATATCTTCATGAAAAACCTCATATCATTGCAATCAACGAGGTAAATCCTAAAAACAATAGAAACCCATCAACAAAGAAGAGCTGACACTAGAAGAATTTACCCTTTATCCAGAATCCTTCGATAGTAGTAAAGGAAGAGGCACTATTACTTATATTAGAAATGATCTTTTAGCCCAATAAATCGAAGTAAAATCATATTTTAAAGAACACACATGGCTGAAAATCAAACTAAAAGACCACGACACACTACTTGTAGGAAACATCTACCGTGGCCCATCATCTAATAACGAAAACACCGAGGCACTAAGGGATCTCCTTACAACAATGAGTAATCAAGAAAAAAATATACAGCCATATGCTTATCATAGGGGACTTTACCATGCCAAAAATTGACTGGACAAACTGGACAACGGCTAATGAAGAAAACCGCCTCTTCCTGGAATGTCTAAGAAATTGCTACCTTACACAACTGGCTAACCATCCAACAAGATGAAGGGGAACTCAAAATCCATCAATACTCGATCTCATAATAGTAAATGATGAAAATGCCTTGCCAGAAATTAATATACATAGCCCCCTCGGCTCCAGCGACCACGGTGTCCTGCAATTCAACTACTACTGCTACTGGCAATATGGGGAAATAACTGCAAACACCTGAATTACGCAAAAGCAAACATGAAGAATATTAAAAAAGACCTAAACCTGGACTGGAGTACACTATTGAAGGACCAAGATACGCTTAACATGACAAATATATTTATGGACAAAATGACTAAAACTATAGAAACAAATGTACCAGAACTACCAAACAAGAGAAAACAGATCAAATTTCCAACAGACAACGAAACACAGAAACTTATCAAGAGAAAGCACCGCCTATGGACCTGATACCTAGAAACCCAAGATGAACTAAAATACCTTGAATACTGTAAAACTAGGAACAAAGTGAAGAAAATAATAAAAAGGGAAATGAAGAAAAACGAAATTAGAATAGCAGAATCTGCAAAAACGAATAGCAAAATCTTCTGGAAGTACATAAATTCCAAAAGAAAGAACAAATCAGGGGTATCGGAATTGGAAACATCAGAAGAAGATAAAACTATAGTAGCAAAGAGTGTCAAATTCTTCTCAAGCGTTCTTACAATTGAACCAGATGATATTATTCCAACATTAGACAAAGCACAATGCCATAGTTCACCCTTCATGGAAATCACACCTGAAATGGTAAAATCCCATCTTAAGAAGCTTGATCCCTCCATGTCTCCAGACCCATTCAGAATTCATCCTAAAATTTTAAAAGAACTGGCCAACGCAATACACATTCCTTTAGCAAAATCTTTAACAGCTCACTAAAATCAGGAGTGGTACCCAAAGAATGGAGAATGGGACAGATCACAGCAATCTTTAGGAAAGGAAGTGAAAAACTGGCCTCAAACTACATATCAGTAAGTCGAACAAGCATTATCTGCAAGATCATGGAAAAAGAAATCCGCAAACAAATACTAGATCATATGACAGAGAATAATTTACTCAGCAATAAACAATTTGGATTCCTTGGAGGAAGGTCAACAACTCTAGATAAAGGAGGACACCGAAATACAATTTACATGGACTTCACAAAGCTTTTGATAAAGTCCCATACAAAAGATTAATCACTGAAATGAAGAGCTACAATTTAAACGATCATATCTGCACATGGGTCCAAAATTTCCCCCAGAACAGAAAACAACGGGTAAAAGTAAACGGAACCTTCACAGAATGGCACAATGTCACAAGTGGAATACCCCAGGGCACAGTTCTAGGACCCGTTCTGTTCGTTATCTACATAAATGATCTCCCAGATATAGTCAGATCAGATGTCTGTATGTTTGCTGACTATACTAAAATATTTAAAGAAATAAACTCCACCCAGGACGAGAAGATTATGCACAAGACCTAAATAACCTTGTAGAATGGAGCAACAAATGGCTAATGAAATTCCATCCAGACAAATGTAAAGTGCTCCAAGTCTATAATAAACAGAAACACCCTGACAGTCCATCATATACAATGACACGAGAAAATGGAACAACTACAACACTAGAAGTAGTAAATAATGAAAAAGATATTGGGGTCATAATTGACAAAAACATTAACTTTGAAGAACATATCCAAGCCAACAAGGCAACCAAACTAACCGGGCTAATTCGACGATCCTTTACTGACTTAAATCAAAACCCTTCACGCTACTGTACAAAGCTATTGTAAGACCTCACTTGGAGTATGCTAACTGTATATGGTCACCCTACACAAAAAAGACATCGACTACATAGAAAATGCACAAAGTAGAGCAACCAAATTAGTACCATCGCTAAGAAACCTAAGTTACCTGGATAGACTGAAGAAAATTAACCTACCAACGTTAAGATTCAGAAGATTACGAGGTGATGTGATTAAGATGTTTAAGATCGTGAATGGCATATATGCCCCCAAAACAACAAAAGATTTATTCACACTACATAAAGGATACACCCAAACACGAGGACATAGTTGGAAGTTGACAAAACATAGATGCAGATTGGACGTCAGGAAAAACTTTTTCACAAATAGAGTCATCGACATATGGAATAGCCTACCAGAAGCAGAAGTATCAGCAAAAAAACCTTCTAGAATTTGAAAAGAGGCTAGATAAACACCGGAATGACCAAACCATAACATTTGACTCTAATGAAAACCTATACTGTCGGACCGGAGGAAAGCGGAACAGTACAACTCGAAATGAAGATACAGATCTGAACATAGAGGCCGAAAAAGCCTGCGTTCAGTTACAACATAAGGTAACATAAGGTAAGACCGGTCGTCAGTTGCGAACTTCGCAAGTTCGCAACTGACAACCGGTCTTGATTATTACACTGACTGTTCAAAAGTTCAGAACATCCAAGCTTTGAATGTACCTAAAAGACAAATGCTTTTAACTGCTGCCTGAGGTTTAACGTCGACGTTCTTGGCCTTTTACCGTTAGAAACAACAGTTTTTTCATCAATTTTGTTTTAATTATTAAACGTCTAAAACGGGGGAAAATGACCGATTCTTCGACAACGAAAAATTCTAATCGATTTTGGCGCGACCGTTAGACAGTCGACTAATCGATTAATCGTGAGAGCCCTACATAGAAGCGATTCTGTAGGCATACTCAGTTACTAGAAAGGCATTCCACAGATCGTGGGGCTAATATTTGATGGAATGAATGGAATGAACTTGTGTGCTAGTGAACATTGTGCGCACAACACATGGGCGAATGGTAGGTATGCCTTCAATCACTTAAAAACAATGTGAACACATCACAGCCGTTGATTATAAGGCACATACGATGAAAAGGGGGTTCTATGGGCATAGTCAGATACTACAAAGGGATTCCATAAGTGAGTTCCGTATGTGGGATTCCTTAAAAAGAATTCGTAGTCGATTCAGTGAATCTACTAATGGTATTCATAGGACCACCAGTTGAAGAGACTAGCAGCAGTAGCAGTGGGCATTAAGTATAAGACCGATAAGACCTGGCAGCATGAGGAGTTAAAGCTAGTACTTAGTAGCTAAGCAAATAGTAGGTTATTAGTAGTGGGACATCAGCACAATTGAGAGAAGATAGGGATGCACTGTCACAGTGATGGTGAAAGTGACAGAACACAATGATAGCCACAGAAGCTGTAGTAATCATCAGAGATAGAGTTGTGGATCACAAAGAATAGCAGAGGCTGAAGACATTGGTAGCAGTCCTACTACTAAAAGATTACGTGAATGATACCTGATAGTTTTGAAGCACGTTCAGACCAGGAATAGCAAGATTAGTAGTAACAGCTAGTTATAGTGAACTGTCAAGGAGTGAATCATATTGGTAAGGACCAGGGGTGCTAGTAGGAAACTGTAGTACTGGTGGAAGACAGTAGCAGTGGCAGTTGATCACAGAACAGACAGTGGCGACTGCCATACAAGACGGAAAGAGAGGTATTGGGGATTGAAAACTGGGAAGATAGATGTGATTGTGGACAAGTTGAGGCGCAATAAAGGCGATGCGATGTTCACGGAGTTGGACGATTTGTAGGAGCTGTGATAAAATCCAGTGGTAAACAAGAAATCACAGATTATGAACCAAGAAATTAAAGCTAGTGGCTGTATCGGAGTTAGATACTGCTAGGAAGTCATGCTAAAGGACCGAAGCCACCAATAGTAGTCAAAATGATAGACAACTTGTATAACTAGTGAGGAGGAGGCACAGTATGAGTGGTAGTAATAATCATCACAAAGCTAGACTATAAAACTATTCGAAGTGGAATATTCTTCCATTCTACCGGAGTACGCTAGAATCATAAAACGGAGGTAAAACCTTGTCTGGTAGTAGTCGGCACTGGCCAAAAAGTCTTAAAATGGTAACAAAGGGAACATTTACTCAAACATTTGAAGCTCTTCTGTGATACCAGAGTATGCTCTGGACAAATCAAACCTTTTATGGTAAAGCAAGATAATAAATATACTGAACAGGAAATTACAAGAATTGAACAAAATTATTACGTAAACCCGTAATAATATGGTAGGCATCTTGGAAACGTGCATTATCTACACTTAGGAGGAGATGCAACTGGAGTCTTGCTCTTAACCCTTTGCCCAACGTGACGGCCAAAACCGGCCAGCGCTATTCACAAAAATCGCCAATTAATTTTCATTATTTTTCATTTTTTCTGTCTCAACATATAGGTTATGACCCTCTTTGGAACGAGCTCGTCCAAAAGAAATGATGGACCTGCTTTCGCATTCTCTCTCTGATATGTTCATACCAAATGGCCAGAGGGTTTGAAGGGTATTGATGCAAATAGCTTCACGTTTTTTTTTAAATTCATCAGTTTCTTCTGATGTGTCTTTACTTGGTGGTTGTTCAATAAGATGGATTTCGAAATCGTGCAAAGAATGGCCAGGAAGGTTAAAATGTTGTGCTGCTGGGGCATCAGCATTACGTTTTATATCCTGGTTGTGTGGAGTAGCACGCATTCGAAAATGATTTTGACTTTGACTTACATATGTAACTGCTTCCGACAGCGTTTACAAGTGTTATGGTAAATAATATCGGGTGAATCACAATGGAGGGTATTTCGGATCTGATAATGATTTTTCGTTTGTTCGGAAGAACATTCCTCTTTCTGATCAGGCATAAAAGTATGCAATCAATGAAGAGGCTTTTTGCAATTCAATACCGCGCCACTACAATTCTGAAACGCTCTGTTGTGTCAATTTCAGTGGTTCGAAATCAGGACTTTCCAGCTTTTTCGGGGTTTAAGGTTTCAGGCTACGTAAAAAGCGCATTGAGTACCCCCTCGATCTGAGGGCGCCAAACAGGGTAGAACAAGCCTCGTTGAAATTTACTTTATCGCTTGAATTGCGGTGGAAACAAATGAGCTGTGATTTGATGATACCTTTAAATGTATGTGGTGGATGAAATGATTTTGTGTGCAACAATTGATGTGAATCAGTTGGTTTAAAATATACCTTATAATCTAAATGACCTGATGCCTGGAAGTGTTTACCTTCGTATAAGGTTACATCGAGAAAATCAACAGATATTTCACTGATAGTAGCTTTCCATTTGATGTTTGGATCATGATTGTTTAAAATTTCGAAAAATTCATCAACATCTTTTGAATGTTCCCAAATCATAAAAATGTCATCTAAATATATGAAATATTCGAGAGAATGCTTTGCACATTTGCTTAAGGCATTTCCCTCCCATTCCGCTAAATAAATGCTTGCAAAATTAGGACTAAATCTTTTGCCCATTGGACAACCCATTATGTGAAAATAATTTTCTCCATTGAATTGAAAGTCATTACCATTCAGGCTCAGATCGAAAAGATCCAAAATTTGTTCATCGGAGCGTTTTGCATCCGAATATGTTTCAAATGCATTTTTAACAGATTTAACACCTTTATCAATATCAATGTTCGTATACATGCTGTAGATATCCAAACTAGCCAGGATTGCATTTTTCGATATTGTCAATTCAGAAATTTTTGACAGGAAGTCCTGTGTATTTTTAAGATAGCTCGGATGTTTGTTAGCTATGATTGTTAGATGATAACCAATGAGTTCCGAGATGGCATAAGATTCCGGGTTACAGTCTTGTGACAATTGACCTCCCGGGTGGATTTTCGTCATCCGTCCACGAAAAACGGTCCTTGTGGATCTTTGATCTTAGGATGTAAAATTGTCTTGTTTGAGCACTGAGCTTAGCTGTTAAATATAGAATTGTTTTTTGGTTATGTGACCTTCGTCGAGGAGAAATTTAAAGATTTTATTGAATTTTTCGAAATTACTGGGCCAAATAAGTGAATCTATTTTCTTATAATGTTTAGTATTGCTGAGTTGTCTCGTGGCTTCCTTTATATAATTATCCCGAGATAGAACAACTATCGACCAACCTTTGTCGGTTGGTTTAATAACTAATTTCTTATTTTTTCGAAGTTTCGCGAGGGCTCTCCGTTCACCGGCTGTTAAATTGTCTTTATCGAAGAGTATGTTCATGCTGAACACCTATCGGAGGATTCCTTTGTTAGCCTCAATAATTTCGGGATCTACTTCACTATCTGGAGGTGACCAACCAGATGATTCTGTAAAAGGAAGTTTCTGACCGCTGAGTTTCTAAAGCAGTCTGCTAAAGAAAATTACAGTTATATGGTGGTATATTTGCCTGATTACCAGCTTTAGGTTTCGGTGCTGGCACAAAAGTTAAACCGTGATCTAAAAGATATTTTTCTTGGGCTGTTAGGTCATTGGTGCCAGACAGGTTAACCACATTAGTTCCTAATCCCACATCTGTTAGGCGGTTGTTACCATTTCCTTTACTTAGTTTAAATCTAGATGGTTTAACCAGTGATCATACGTTATATTGGTAGTTCTCGTGGTCCAATGAATTAAATCCCGGACAACATCAAACTTCGAGTCATCAATTTTAGTATCACTTTAATGTCTTTCACTTTCCGAATAGTTTCGTTAATGGTGTTCAGTGTTCTCCTCTCTGCGCTTCGTCAAGTTGGAAGGATATTATTAATTCGATAAAGTCCAACAACGTTTTGAAACCGATGACACGGGACTTGAGTGAACACTTGTCAAACAACAGGCTTGGTAAAAACTTGCGTTTCATTTTACTCGGGCAGCCAAGAAATGCATGTATGAATAGCTTAATTGTAATACGTTTAAGGGTGCCATACAAAATGAGTCTAGTGGTTGAAGCATTTATGAACAATGATGCGGAAGAGGGAGTTAAATGTTTCCCAATTATAATGGATCGATCTGTCACACTATGATTTTACCCCCAGTTTGGCAAAAAATACCACATAGCATTGAAATATTCATAGAAAACGTGAAGTAAATAAATGATTTTTTTTCAAGGAGTAAAAGAAATTTTATGAAGATACTAATATACTTTGAATTATTTTAAGAACAGCTTGAAGAAACATTCAAATTCCCGAAACGCTTCCGTTTAAGCGTAAAAATTCAAAAAACCCTCCCCAGTTCCTAAAACATGCCCCAGTCTTGACACATTCTGACAACTAGTGCGTGTGCCTTGTCGATAGACTGGCTCGCAGGAAAGAAGCTGCCATTCACAATTTTATATCGAGTGTTTCAATGTACCCAGGTGTGCAATGCGCCTCGGTCTCCCTTATCCGAAACGCCAGTGTCAGACTTGCACAATATCGGATACGGGTGATCTCGAATAAGGGCGTGATCTCGAATAAAGGCTTTGTGGCATCAAGGACGTGAACAGGAGCAAAGTAGAAGCGAATGTCCTTAATAACAACAAATGGAGAAATCAATGAAAGGTCTGGCTCAAAAAAGGCACCAATCAAACGTCGACACACATCAAATGCAGAAAAAGGTGCAATTCTTGAATCTCGCAAATTTGCAGTGCAAGACAAATAAAACAGCGTAAAATGCTTCGCTGCAATCGAGAGTGCAATTGTTCTTAAGCTGTTGCGGTACTGGACTGGTGCGACTGGCATGTAAAATAATACCATATCACTCATAAAGTGAGCTATCGAGACCTTGAAATTTGTCCAGATTCGAAAGAAACGCTAATGATTCTCGCGAACTCCTCTGCTGCGAGAATCAGTTTTCAGTTCTTATTTTATAACTTGAGAATACTGTTACACCCTTGTGGGTGCAACCAGTACATGTTCCATAGTAAAAAGCAAACCTAAACTTTCTATACTCCCTTGTTTAACCACTGAGTGCTTATTTCCAAATTGTTTGAATTTTTTGTCTTAACCCATTACCTAACACGAAAGCAGACGACATTTGCAAACAAAATTGATGTATAACTATTTTTTTTTCAGAAAGATATCTGTGGACCGAACTTCAAACACATGTACGCCGCGAAAATAGGTCGTACAATTCAACCCTTTACCTACCCAAATAGCAGACGACACTTTAAAAGAAAAACACGAACAACTAACAGTTTCATTTTTGTCTCAAAGACATAGCCTGTGCAGGCCTGCCTCATTGGAACGAGTTCACTCAGACAGTTCCCATGAAGGGTAATGAGCAATGTTTTCGACACACATACAACAAAAAGAGAAAAAAATAAGGCTAAAGAAAATTAATCTTATGATTCTCAGACTCCGGCACATTCGTTTTTTCGGTCCACATTCGTCATTTTTATTTCGGGTTCAAAACTCAAATTGTGCGAAACTACCATGTGATTTTAGCAATGCATTATGTTGTATACATTGATAGAGTACTGTTATTCTCTTCGCAAAATACGGCACGAGTCTCATATGTATACAAAATAAATATTTATTTAACTGTTGAGGACTAGATTATTTTGGGAGGTCTGAATTTGTTCATCAAAAATTGTTCTATTACAAATTATTATAAAGTGCCAACAGGCACTCTCCAATAATTGGTAATAGAACAAATTTGTATAAACAAACTATTATTTACGTTTAACTATGGGCATAAGGAAAATGTTACTTTTGCACTGGTACCCTAATTTTTTTGAAAGACCCGATTTTGGCTTCAGCAAAATCAACATGGAAGCTCTAGTATTTTATTTTAGGCTCTCACAATTGGATTTTAGGCATCGGCGACCATTCCATCAGGAATAAAAAATAAAAATAAAAACCGCCCTCTCTCATTCGTTTAAAAAAATGACTTACAATCAATTAATTTTGTTTGGCCTAATAAAATTTGAATAGCGAATTTTGTTAAGTGACGCTAACCGGTTGGGTAAACGGTTGAGAAAATAAAATTTCAAAGAAAAAAAAAATAGAAAAAAAGAATAAATGGACAAAAAAAAATGTAAACCAAAAACATTCTGACTGACCAACCCTACTTTTGTACAAGTTTGCAAAAAGAAATCTGTCATTTGCAGAATGAGGTCCCAAGTGGGTGAATTTGCTGATGCTATCACATGCAGTGGCCTACAATCCCCCAATTTATCCTCTAGGTACCTCTTTCGGTTTTGGCCTGAGACCTTGATTCAGATTAATGTTCTCAGAGGGTAAATTTAGGAATGCTACCCTACTGCGCAGAGTAGCATCACCAAATTCACCCTCTGGGAACCTCATACTGCAGATGACAGTCTGCTTATTTCCAGACTTGCTTTTATACTGCATACTAAATCATTTATTATTTTCACCTCAAGATAAACTGTCATGCTTAACTACGGCCTATGAAACACACTGTTGCAACACTACCGGAAAGGGCTCACTGTGACCTTTCCAACAGTGTGTCACATCACAACGTATTATGAGCAAAACTAAAATAAACTGCCGAATTGGTGGATGCTCATCGTGGACTTTCCGCTAACCGTAGTAAACATACCAGATAAACTCCTGTATAAACATCCGAAGAAATTTAGCCTGAAACTATGCAGCTAGCATAACCAAATTCACCCTCTGGGGACCTCATGCTGCAGATGACAGTCTGCTTATTTCCAGACTTGCTTTTATACTGCATACTAAATCATTTATTATTTTCACCTCAAGATAAACTGTCATGCTTAACTACGGCCTATGAAACACACTGTTGCAACACTACCGGAAAGGGCTCACTGTGACCTTTCCAACAGTGTGTCACATCACAACGTATTATGAGCAAAACTAAAATAAACTGCCGAATTGGTGGATGCTCATCGTGGACTTTCCGCTAACCGTAGTAAACATACCAGATAAACTCCTGTATAAACATCCGAAGAAATTTAGCCTGAAACCATGCAGCTAGCATAACCAAATTCACCCTCTGGGGACCTCATGCTGCAGATGACAGTCTGCTTATTTTCAGACTTGCTTTTGTACTGCATGCAATCTGAACCAAACCATTTATTTTTTTCGCCTCAAGATAAATTGTCAATTTGTCATGCTCAACTACAGCAAATGAAACACCCTGTTGCAACACAACCGGGATGGGCTAACACTGACCTTTCCAGCAGTGTGCCACATCACAACGTATTAGTAAAACTAAAATAAACTGCCGAATTGATGGATGCTCATTTTGGACTTTCCCCCAACCATGGTAAACATACCAGATAAACGCCTATATAAACATCCAAAGAAATCTAGCATGAAAAACGGTTATCTAAAATGATTATTAAAGGGGACCTTTTTTCCGGTAGATTTAAATCTAGTTTGTAAAGACATCAGGCGGGAATTTAGGAATTCTGATTAGAAGGTGGGTGGTGCTTGTGGTGGGGCAATAATGTCCAACTCAAATCGGTATGATCTAAGGCTGCTAACATCCCCGAAGGTTGAAGGATTCAAATCAAATCAAATCAAATCGAATTTGTATTTATTTTGCAATAATTACATTGTTAATGTAGTTATACGTTTTGGGTCAAATACTCAATTCCCATTGGTCAGCTTGATGAAAACGTCATGACCAAATGTAATCCATTTTCCAATGAATACATTTGATCGAACTTTGACCCGCATTTACTGTAGAGCGCAGTTGACAGAATGTAATACGGGCGGTGTTTGGGTGGGTTTATAACTTTTAGCGCCTCTCGCAGTGATCAGTGATTATAATTTACTGATATGTTAAATAAATTGTTTTGAACATGCCAAGTTTCGTTGCAAAAGACGGCAATTTGACAAATTTAGGTCAAAGACGAAAACCGGCGCTCAACTCAAGAGTTGTGCGCTTTGTCTTTTGTGTGAGGGTGGTTTTTCGCCTCGTTCGTTCGTACATGTTTTATTTCGTCTTTCTGCTTTGTTGTTTGGTAAAAAGTAGTTTAAACAGTTGCGGAATGTAATTATAAGAACTGAATGCAATTTTTATAATCATGATTGGAGTATGAACGTGTGGGAATGGGTACAAATTATGTATGAATCCCTCTTCGGGATTCATACATAATTTGTACCCATTCCCATACGTTCATACTCCAATAAAGATTAAAAAAATTGCATTCAATTCTTAAATATAAATCAGATACAGGTTTTGTATACTCAAATATAATAAGAAGTATTCCACACGGGAATGGCACAGCCGAAAAGATTGTTTTCATGCCGTTCCCTAAAATGGTGAAACTGTGCATACTTAAGACACCAGGTTACAATACAGTGTTTTCGTTCAAAAAGCACCTTTAATGGAGGATAAAAGTTCCTGGAATTATCCGATTGGTAGCAAATGAACTAAGCTTGCAAGTGTGAATAAAATTTTAAAGTGGATGTTTTGGAAAATATATAACATACTGGTGACTATTGTCTTCTGAAATGTGTAAAAGAAGATTAAAATTGGGTGGGGTAAGTAAAAATATGTCTATTTCATTCAGTGCGAAACTGGACGGGAGTACAGGAAGCCCCAAATTTAAAGGCAAAATTCACATGGCGACTTATATTTTTTTCAGTATTTTTTTTTCATGAGATGATAAACTAAATAGATAGATGGTTGTTTTTGCCCAAATCAGCTTGATGAGATGGGGAGAGGAGGAAAGATTAGTACTGTCGTCAATGGAAAAAAACACTGCATTGTAACCAACAGAGAGATCGTTGACAATATCAGTACATCGCAAAGTGTGATATTGTTTGGTACGATGGTATTGAAGACGCACCACAGACGTTGTCTTATGATTACGCCGGATCGTTCCACAAATTATGTTAATATCTTGATGTTTTCAAAGGGAATTAAATACTTATTGGCTGGAATGGAATATATATAATTGCAGCAGAAAAAATTAGTTGTATAGCTTTGAAACTAAATGTACATTATATTACATCAACGATCGTCTACCCGCAACTTTCCGCAAAAAGTAAAACAACAGCTCGTAATAGCGTCCAATTTCGAACAGAATTAGACTGGTGACCCGAGGGTTTGAAACGATTACAGACATTTGGAATGTATAAGGTCTAAAAATTGTCCGTAGAAAATAAACACCAAGATTATAATGTGATTTTGCAGTTTATTTAAAACAACGCATACACGATTATATGCACATGTGTGCTCCTGATAGATACTTAGTACCCCGCACCTCCTGAACCTATCACTTCTATTTTGAGCGCCAATTAACCTTTACCTAACACGAAAGGCAGGCGACACATGCCGACAAAATTCTCGAATGACTAATTATTTTTTTTCTTCATTTTTTTGCGTCAAAATCATAGCTTATGGCCCCTCAACGGAACGAGCTCAATGAATAGCGCTGGCCGGTTTTGGCCGTAAAGTTGGGTAAAGAGTTAAAATGAGCCTAGACGTTAAAAGTTCAAAGAAATCACATCGCTTTTAAGCACAAAAATATATAAAAATTTAAATAACCGAAATGCATTAGAAAAAATGGAAGCTACAAATGCGCTTCAACCCTCTCCCCAAATGGAACGACAAAACCCGACCATCGCATCCCCTCATTGGAACTCTGTATATAATTCTGCCCCTGCCAGGACACATAAAACCTCACAAATACAGTCAAACCACGCACATTAAAGTCATTTATTAAAAGTGTTGGAAGCACTTGTTGCGGAATCGGCCAAAAAAAAAAAAAAAAACGGTCAGTTTACTCGAAAAGTAGAAATGAAATATTAAAATACCGTTCATAAGCTGTTCCTATCTACGGTGGCTGATTTAGGACACTCAAATATTTATTATTATCTCGTTTATAACGAGAAAGTATCTCGTTATAACGAGAAAGTATCTCGTTATAACGAGAAAAAGATCTCGTTATAACGAGAAAGTATCTCGTTCGTTAAACGAGAAAAGATCTCGTTATACGAGAAAAGATCTCGTTATAACGAGATAGTATCTCGTTATAACGAGAAAAGATCTCGTTATAACGAGAAAACATCTCGTTATAACGAGATAGTATCTCGTTATAACGAGAAAAGATCTCGTTATAACGAGAAAACATCTCGTTATCTCGAGATAAAATCACGTGACTCTGATGACATGAAACATAGCCCCCACCACCAAAACAGTTTATATATCTCGCGGGTGTTTTCAATATTCTGGATGTAATACATTGGAAAACACCTACCCACCCCCACCCCCAAGCATCCCAACCATGCCCGTGAAATACCGCTCCTCTCCCTCGCACATGTTGTCAACGATAATTACGATAAGCGCATATAACTCTCATACCAATAAACACAGAAATGAGATGGAATTCACACAAAACAATGAAACTATAGCGTAATAAACTCGCTGCCCCCCCCCCCCCCCCGCCCCTCCCCCACACCGTATGTGGAACACATTTTTCGACACACGGCACTCAAAACACGACTATAGCCTCAGCCCCAAAACAGTGTACATATCTTACGCGTGTGTTTAATACTGTGGATGTAATGCCACGGGAAACACTCCTACCCTCTCCTTCCTAAAGCATCCACCAATGCCCGCGAAATACAATCCCCTCCCCTCGCACATGTTGTAAAAGATAATTACGACAAGTGTATTTAACGCTTATACTAATAGAACAAGGACAGGGACGTGAGAAGGTAAAAATATTGGGAGAGGGGTATCAAGGCGGAGATCCATGCAAAAGGGGCGCCCATTGTGCTGGCAGTAGCATGATTCGAGTCGCGCAGTGGCGAGGTGGGGGGAGAGCACCAGATGTGGTATCCCCTTCTCGTTGGCGGGGTCCGGGGGCCCCTTCCTGGGAAAATTTGAAAACTATGAGGGCCAAAACTCGCTTTCTCAGTGATTCTGAGGCCCGCTGTGACACTACCAATTCGAATTCTCTGCTCGTTTCGTAATTAGGCGCGCTTCTGAATTTATCCGCTTGGTTAACTTTCTTCGTTTGTGTTTTGTTTTGGACTGACTTCAAACATCTCCACGAGTTTAATCGGGACCATCGGTTAATAATTTTTTTTTTATTGAAAAGGTGGGGTGGGGGTGGTAAATACCCCCTACCGCCCCCCCCCCCCCTTACCCGGTTTTAACGCCACTGAGAAAGGATGAAAAACCGAAAATAAGATGGAATTTTCATAGACAAATTAAACAACTATAGCCTTATAAACTTACTGCACCCCCCCCCCCCCCCCCCACCCACCAACACACACAAGGAGAGATTTATTTATTATCGACGCTTTCAGCAGCCAGGGGCATGTCATGTAGGGTAGTTCCCTTGGTGGAGGAAGAACCGGAGACAACCACTGAGCAGCGGCGAGCAACCGTCAAGTTCTCCAACATACTAACCCGACAGAATTAGAGTTAGAGCGGTTGAAGGCACGTGCACCATCGACGTGCAGTATGTCCTAGCACATAATGCCACCGTGACCCCACGTCAGGCCACGTGGACAATTGGGATCAAGTGGCTTGTCCTAAAGACACAACGCGGGTCAGAATGGAACCTGTCGATTTCTATGTTTCAAGCTCGATACTCTAACAAATGAGCTACCGTGCTCTCATAATTATACAGTAGATAGCTGTACATGTTTGTCGTGGGAACACATTATGGCGTCATTAACCTTTTACCAAACGCAAGTTGAAGGACAACAGTAGGCCCACAATTATTTTTACACAAAAAAATAAAATAAATGAAATTCATCTTTTTCTTCCAAACTGAACGGCTATATGACACTCAGTTGAACGAGCTATGGTTTGGGAGAAAAAATTATGAACATAAATTTTGAGTGGCGAATTTTGTATATTACACGGACGGTTTGTGTCGCTGCGGTGGGTAAAAGGATTATCATGATTAGGTCAATATATACGGTATACCGATAACTTGTGCACTTCTTAGAAATAGAATTAAATGGTGTCAATAATATAACAATAATGCAATGTATGAATCCTGAAGCTCTAGAAAATTGTTTTTTACTGTGTAGAGCTAGGATCCCAAATTGTGTGTGTGTTGGGGGGGGGAGGGGGGGAGTAATATCGCGAGGGTCGAGAACGACATACCACGGGCATGTCTCGAGGTTTGAGGCAGGGGACGGAGAGTTTGGGAGGTACGCCCTCCCATTGGTGGAGTCCGGGGGTGATTTCTTTTCCAAATTATAAAGCTCTGGGGCCCATTCTGGGCATCCTGAGAGAAGGGAGGTTTGGGAATTATAAGTGGCAGTTTAATTTTTGTGGGTGTGGGGTGGTCAATGTTATTGGACTGGGGTGTCAACCCCTCCCACCCCCCAACCCCCCACCCCTGCCGCTTCAGCACTAAGTTTTTCAATAAACTTCTGATTTTGTTCACTAACAGATTGAGCTGAACATGGAATATGAAGCATGACGACTATACATGTGTAGTCATCACTGGTATAGGGAATTTATTTAATTATTTATTGGTGTTTAAAGTCAATTTTGTGAAGCTATATACTGTCGTCTTCAACTTGCGTTAGAACTCTATATGTAACTCAAATTCTGCCGGGTTAGTACGTTGGAGAGTTCGACGGTTGCTCGCCGGTGCTCAGTGGTTCTCTCCGATTCTTCGGTTCTTCCTCCACCCGTAGAACTACATTACACGACATGACCCTGGCTGCTGAAAGAGTCGTCGAATTCCAATAAAATAAATAGATAAATAAATAAATCTCTCCTTGTGTGTGGAGGGAAGGATGTGGGGAGGGGTGGCAATAAGTTTATTACGCTTTTTGTTGTTTAATTTGTCTGTGTGAATTCCATCTCATTTTTTCTGTTTTCCATCCTTTCCCAGTGCGGTTAAACCGGGGGGGTGGGGGGGAGGATGTAATGGGGATATTTACCTCTCACCACTCCCCCCCCCCCCCCCAAAAAAAAAAAAAAATCAAAAAATTATTAACCTATGGTCCCGATTAAACTCGTGGAGATGTTTGAAGTCAGTCCCAAAACAAAACACAAACGAAGAGGTTGACCAAACGGATAAATTCAGAAGCGCGCCTAATTACGAAACGAGCAGAGAATTCGAATTGGTAGTGTTACAGCGCCTCAGAATCACTGAGGAACGCGAGTTTTGGCCCTCATATTTTTCAAAATTTGTGTCCAGGAAGGGCCCCCGGACCACCGCCAACGAGAAGGGAATACCACATCTGGTGCTCTCCCCCCACCTCGCCACTGCGCGACTCGAATCATGCTACCTGCCAACACAATGGGCGCCCCTTTTGCATGGATCTCCGCCTTGATACCCCTCTCCCAATATTTTTTACCTTCTCACGTCCCTGTCCTTGTTCTATTAGTATAAGCGTTAAATACACTTGTCGTAATCATCTTTTAAACATGTGCGAGGGGAGGGGATTGAATTTCGCGGGCATTGGTAGGATGCTTTGGGAAGGAGAGGGGTAGGAGTGTTTCTCGTGCATTACATCCACAGTATTAAACACATGCGTAAGATATGTACACCTGTTTGGGGCTGAGGCTATAGTCCGTGTTTTGAGTGCCGTGCTGTCGAAAAAGTGTTCCACATACGGTGTGGGGGAGGGGCCGGGTGGGGGGGGGGGGGCAGCGAGTTTATTACGCTATAGTTTCATTTGTTTGTGTGAATTCCATCTCTTTTTCTGTGTTTATTGGTATGCGAAGTTATATGCGCTTATCGTAATTATCGTTGACAAACATGTGCGAGGGAGAGGAGAGGTATTTCACGGCATGGTTGGGATGCTTGGGGTGGGGGTGGGTAGGTGTTTACCCCCATGCATTACATCCAGAATATTGAAAACACCGCGAGATATCTAAACTGTTTTGGTGATGGGGGCTATATGTTCATGTCATCAGAGTCACGTGATTTTATCTCGAGATAACGAGATGTTTTCTCGTTATAACGAGATGTTTTCTCGTTACAACGACGATTTTTTCTCGTTATAACGAGATACTTTCTCGTTATAACGAGATGTTTTCTCGTTATAACGAGATACTTTTTCGTTATAACGAGATGTTTTTTTCGTTATAACGAGATGTTTTCTCGTTATAACGAGATCGTATCTCGTTATAACGA
Organism: Pictodentalium vernedei; assembly: GCA_031216915.1. Taxonomy (NCBI): domain Eukaryota; kingdom Metazoa; phylum Mollusca; class Scaphopoda; order Dentaliida; family Dentaliidae; genus Pictodentalium; species Pictodentalium vernedei. Next base: position 519,281,302 of record CM062297.1, read on the forward strand.
GATAAAAATAAATATTTGAGTGTCCTAAATCAGCCACCGTACCTATCAAATACACAACACATAATTGTTCAGATGTTCTGCTGGAAAACTTCTAGTTCATTGAAATCTGCGCGGGTGCAACCCTTCGTGATTGAGTAGGATGGGTTTGAAGTAAATGAAAAGGTAACAAACGCGTGACATAGCCTACTCAATTCGAAGAGATCAGTTGTGACAAAAAAATATAAAAATGAACATAAATTCTTTCATATTAAATTCTGTAGAATTTCCAGCGAAACATTGAATGGAAACATTATAGGCAGTTTATTATAATAAACCAACGGAAAAGCACGAATTTTGGAAAAATAATTCATTCACCAGTTTCATTTTTAAAATACTTAGAACTGAATAATATGATACGTACCGTTTGAGAATGCCACCAATTTTTGTACGTTTGAACACTGTTTGGATTATTCAGACTGCCTTTCACGTTCACTATTTCCACATCAGATCGCTTCAGACTTAGATATCCAACTCTTGTTGATGTGGTGAGAATGGAGACGTGTTAGGGCTATTCCTCGATTGCACAAAATATACGCTAATTTTGCGAAGCAGTCCGTTCGAAGATGGGCCATTAAGGGCATTCATTCGGCGTTCATTCTTCAAGTAGCCTACCCGGAACAAATAGACTTGACAGCCAGCCATACTTATGTCGAATGGAACTGGGAAAAGTAACGGTTGTCATAGTACCCCCCCCCCCCCCCCCCCCACCCGATACAAAACTCATTTTTTGCCTAAGCAATCAACTCATTCGATAAATTACACTAACCATACCGTATTTAATACATCAACAGAAACTGAAAACTAAGAGATTTCATTTTTCTAAAATTTCACCACAGGCGTCGGACGTTCTGATTATGATTAATAATACCATAAAACAAATATTTAATATAATATACCTAATAATATATAGACAGGCTGGCAACTGTTTTCTTCTCATGAAATTAGGGTACGTCCGAATAATCGCTCGCCGAACGTCCAATTCTGTCAAATCAGGTTGTTAA